>VXAV01008954.1:359745-401340 GCA_013399715.1 Alectura lathami | reverse complement strand
AAAAAAAAAAAAAAAAAAAAAAAAAAGTCAGTTTTCTCCTCAAGGTGTTACACAAACTGTTATCTGAAAGACTCAGGTCTTGACCTTCAAAAGAATTCAGCTCCCTGGAGCTCCTGTTTCGGACACATTTTCAGACATTTGGAAACAACTGCATTTCTAAGGGAATTTCTTCCACAATGGATCCCAGTGTTTGGGGAATGGTTCTTCTAAAGCTCCGGCAGCTCCACTGAACTTCTGGAAACAGGGATCAACTCCTCCTGAGAATCCATCCATCCCCTTACTATCGCCGAAGACCTGACTTAGCATCTGAACTTGTGTATTTCCACACAGAAAAAAGATGGTTCGTGTCAAATTTCTCCACTCTTACTCTAGAAAAAAGCCTGGCCATGCGACACATGAGCATGGAGCCTCCTCCTACACCTGTTTTAATCCCCCACACAACTCCAGCTAGGGAAAGTACTAATGACAAAAACTAAATCTCTCAATTCAGTGAAGACCCTCAGGCAAAACAACTTATTTATCCAGAGTGTCTGCAGGGTCTTATTTCAATGAGAGATTGTTTTTATCCTGGAAGAGGAGCGTAGACTGAGGAAGGAAACCAGCATTTAGTCCCTGTCTGGGTGTACAGGATGTGTGCTCCCATGCAAATGTGTAAATCTGATGCTGTCAGCAAAACTTGCTGCCTTCTGACAGCCACCCTGTGCAGCCTTCAAACCTCCTACAGTCGCTCCTCACACCTGTCAGCCTGAAAGATAACCTAGACTGGTCTTCCTTTTTTCCTTTTTTTTTTCATCATAGAAATAATAGAAGTAGTACAGTTCTGTCATTTGGAGATATGAAGATTCTGGGATTTTCTGGTGCAGTCTCTCTCTGTGGGCTTATTTTAAATATTTTTGGCTTCCAGCTCACTTTAAACTGTAACAAATAAAACTAAATTATGGTGTTAATTTTGTCTGCTGCTCCCTGTGTTGCTGCAGTCTTCAGTCTTCTGCTGCTGTCCACCCTCCAGCTGCACGCACAGCAGAGCTGTAGCAGTAAGCCATAGCTGACTTTACACGATGCCTCAGCTAATAACAATCTGTCAATTCATTCTCCTCTACTGTTCACTACTGCTTTCCACAGGGGGTAACAAAAAATGTTCCCAAAACATTTTTTTTTTTTTTTTGGCGGCATAAGTATGTCTATATAATTATCAAAGCATCACTTAATGTTCACTAAGACAGATCACGTCGCTGAACAATTCATTTTCTAACACTGCAGCCTGGTCTGACTGGGCCTTTTGGCAGTAATTGAATCCAGTCTACTGCTGTCAAAACAGAGAATTTATGAATAATAAATTGATTGTAGCCAGCAAAGCTAAGTCTGAGAGATAGCAGGTTATGTCAAGGAATAAGAAGAAATTTAAAAACACTGTAAGGATTAATTTAGAATCAAACCTGCAATGCTTCCACAGTGGACAATAAAAGCAAATAAAACTGTCATTCTTACATGACATAATCTATGGTGCCACAAAGTGCATGAGCTCACAGACAGAAATAAGGGAAGTAAAATGTACTCATACCCAAAACGATAGTGCAGATATCAGGTGCAACATACGAACACAATACGGTGTTGCGTTGTCGCAGCCCTAATGGTTTTAGGTTAGGTTATCAGGGCTTGTAGGACATAATGTGCTTTATTAGACTAACTGATACGCAGAGTTAGTAAGCTTGCTGGCATGCATTTGTGAGACCTCTGGACTTCCGACAGTCACATTTCAAGGTTTCTGTAAAACCAAAAGGCGAACATACAGATACAAAAGAACTCCACCCAGCAAAGAAATAACAAGAATTAATGGCCACAGACTGAAGGCAGAAAATAAGCTGCAGGGTGCGACTTCCTTTACAGTGAAGGCACTTAGGAGATGGAACAAAGGGTCAAAAGGAGGGGCACGCTCCACATCTCACTGCTTTCAAATCATGACTAGTTGCCTTTCTGGAAAGAACATTTTAGCTGCATAGAAGTTACAGAAGCAACAGAGTTACTGTGTAAAATCCTACAGCCTGTTATCTATAGAAAGCCGCTGGGTGCCCTACCAGTCCCTATGGCCTCAGTCTGCACTAACCTCTGCATGTCCTGTGTGCCTCCCAGGGCTGTGTGAGCCCAGACTCTGTGTAGCAGTCCATGGAGAAAGAGGAGCTTTTTAAGACAGTGTTGTTGGTTAAAACAGGATACTCTTGCAATTTCTAATCTATCCTGTTATTCCCGTTGTCTGGGAAATGATTTAGTCTTAGGCTTTCTCTTGTTCCTGGCTATGATTATAGACTTAATCCCACTAAGCCTCAGTAAATGGTTACAATATATGTTTTAGGATTCCTTGCAAATTCAGAACTAATCTGACTTGATGATGTTCAACATTTCTCCAGTAGTGGCTGAGTGTTTACTAGGCGAACCCTGCAAGCCCATATCTGCCCAAACCTCCAGCTTTTGACACTGGCTTTGCACACACTGGCCATCACCCGCAGGTCAAACCACAAGAATGGCATGTGTGGACTAATGGCAGCAGATGGTCTTCAAGTTTAGTGTCTCCCAGGGAGCCAGTTGACTCTGCAGTGATCATTAGTAACACATTAAGTTGGTTTCACAAGAAATTGTCCTCTAGGAATGTAAAGTTAACACAGGATCAAGACCTCTCTTTAGAAGTTGGTCATTAACAGCCAGTCAGTTATTCTACTTTAAATAAAGTGAGTAATCTCAACTGAACTCAATTTATACAAGCCATACACAAAATTTCATAGCTGCTTTCAATTCATTCTTCTTTTAAAACCTAAAGTTCAAATAATCCAAACAAGGAAAAAGAAAGTATGATCTGGAGCCAAACTTTCATGCAGTAAAACTTGAAAGTCACCAATTCCAACTCAGAGGATTTATGAAGATGTCCGCTAGAATAAGGGGAGAACACTGCTGGGATGAGACATTCAGCACATCTTGAGATCTAGCATAGAGATTTCCATCTTGGCACTACAGTTACATTTGTGAAGGTCTGCAGAAACCTACTGCACCTACAAAGCTCTACTTTGTAGCTGTGAGTATGAGGAAAAAACTCCACCATTTCATAATTGAAGCTGAAAGGGGTTTTTTTTGTGTGTGAGATTTTCAGAAAGAAAATGATTCTCAGAACCAGACTGAATTCAATGATAAAAGACATGGCAACTGGGGCAAATGAAGGTAAAATTTCAGAGCCATACTACGTTGAAAACATCTGCAGATACTGAGATACTCAGGTCAATTCCAAGGGCAAAAGTCACAACTTCAGGACAATGAAAATACTAGAGGCTTTCTGCAAACCTCTGTTGGCTTTGTGAAGAACAGAACTCTAAAAAAAGGAGAGAAAAAAACCTGTCTAGACATTCATGAGGATGTTGGTATTCAGAAAAGATTTGTGACCTCTTCCCATAGCTGATCTTTTTATATTCTTTTCAGATGGTACCAAGTGGTTCTAGAACTATTAATAAGACATGTTTATATGACATTAATAAGACAAGCTACATTCTCTTCCACAGCCTCACAGAATACCAAGTAGCTAGCTGATAGGCTTATGTTCTACCAGAATTGGTGGCCTCTTCTTATAGCCCAAATCTTCCCTTCCAACTGCTCTCACTTCCCACCTAACAGGCCTGGAGAGAAGCAGGGCAGTGTGGAAAAAGGATGCAATCAAACATTACATCAGTTGATGTTTAGCCTTCCTCTGTCCTCTCTTGTCTTCTTCATGCCTCTCAACACTAGGATGAGGCAGTGACAAGGCACTCTGTATCCCATGGAAGACCTTAATAACACCCTCCAGTAGATGCTCTCTCAGACACGTGTTTGCGTTCGCATGGCAGAGCATCTTTCTTGGCCTGGTAGGGAGCAGGAGGAGCAATTGGAAATGCTACCTCCTACTTCCAGCAATAAATAAATACATAAATAAATATATAAATAAGAGCTGTTTTCCCCCCTCTTCAAACTTCACCTCCACATATTGGCCTTAGTGTGCTGGCACGGCAACACCTTGTGACAAAGACCTTGCAGTCTCTAATGTCCTTTCAAAGTGGCTGTACTTTGTAACAATGGTTTCATGGGTGAAATCTTGACCCTGTTTCATGGAATGTCAGAATTTCTGCCTTAAAGGAAGCCACAATGTTGTTTGTGCTTAACCGGTTCCTATCCTGTCCTTGTTTGCATGTCCTCCAAATTCACATGCGCTTTTAAGACACTATAAAATTCATGAGATCTACCATGCTCCTTCTACAGAGAATGTGCTGCATGCTTTAGTACTGCACAAACATGTACCCACAGACAGAGAAGATCTAATCTCAGTTAAAACTTTTACCATGGTGGGATATAACACAAAGTCAAATAATCAGTCCTTAATTTAGGAATTTTACTACTTTACAGCCACAATTCAGTTTTCAAAGATGCTAAATTTTGCCACAGAAAGCAGGCATGCCCGTAAAGAAAGCCCTCCTACACAAAGCTGCCTTCCATACAGCAGCTACACTGTTCACAGAGGTACGGGTGTTTTTATAGTCATCAACGATAAAAGCAGACATTTTCAAGGAAACATTTTAAAGAAGATCCATTCTTCTTACTACTAGTGAAAAGACACAGACGAACTTATTTTAGGATACTGTAATTTTCGTCACATCTCACCCCCTTTCTAAATTCTACTGCTCTGGATGCTGTTGGTCAAATTTTACCCTCTCACACTATAGTAAATCCAGGATAAATCCACTGATGTAGCTGGTGTGTGAGTTTTGTGCTTGCTTCCCAGAACATGACAAATGTTATTTGTAGGAAAATGAAGTTATTGCATTTCTCCCTCCATTAACACTGATGTATTTCATATAACAAATACTAGATTTAGTCACTGTGTGCACTACCAATGATGAGAGAAATACAGTAGAAGATTGGAACCTAATTGTTAAATGATCTTTCTGATTGTCAGAAAATTAATGGCACACTGAGGGCCACATAGTGTATGTCTTGGAAATCTCAGTGTAAGTTCCCAGCCCATTTAAATAATTTTAGTTTATACATTTAATTTGCTTTTAATGTAGACATTTAATTTGTTTTTGCCTTAAAAAAAAAAAAAGCACCATGTATTAGGAATCTTTATGCATGCACATGCACAAACACAATTTCAAAGAAAGTGCTGTTTTGAAGCAAATTATATGAAATGTAAAATTAACAAAATGCAAATAATATAAACAATCTAAATTAAATATTAAAACAATGCTATATCTGAATGACTGAATTTTATTTTCATAAGAAGCTAAACTATAAACCATTCTCACCAATGCAACACCCAGCTGTTTGGTGTTTAGCATCGGAATAACATTATTCTAGTGCAGCTGCTGTTATTGTTTGCTGTATTTCTGCCAACTCGTGGAAGCCAGAGATGTTCATCTAGCAAAGAGGGACAGCTCTGATGAAAGCTCCAGTTTGACAGATGCTCCCATCAACAACTTTGTTACTCTGATTGACTACATGGTATTTTAGGCAAATTAACCTGTCCAAAAAAATTCTTTATTGCTATGCTTGTGGCACAGATGGAAATATGAACTTGACAATTCTGGGTACTAGCTCAGCAATTAACTGAGATGTTTCAATAGACTAATGAACTTTCATTCAAAGCATGCTCTCTGTCAGGAGAAGAGACAGGCTGTTGTTTGAGAAAGTGTTACAGAATGTCAAATAGATCTCGACAGCGATGTTACTGTGAAATTTGAAATGTTAGAAAGGCACAGAAAGAAAGTCATTTAACACCTTTATAATCTCAGGAGGCCTGAGATGAATCTTTATTATCAAAGTCTGAAATTCGGCTGCTTTTTACAGACGTCTTGCGGTAATTCACACTGTATAATAACAGTTCTCGAGTCACTAAGGCAGTTCAGTTCTGAATGGTCACAATTCATTAGAAGAAAAAAAGCAATAGTCAAGCCATTTTTTCTTCTGATTCATGAAGACATTATCATCATGCAACTAAAAAGTTATCTGAGGCTAAGAAACTACTACAGGGAAACTAAATTAACTGAAGTAGTAACTAAAGGGAGAACTATGTATAAATAGATAAATATTAAAAGGATTATTTTGTTTTGGAGGGAAATGAATGCAAGGTTCTAAGGTAGCATGAAAAAAAACAAACAGAAACAACTTCAAAACATGCATTTGGCAAACTGAATGGACATTTCGGGGATCTAGCTTAACTTGCTTGTGTAACATACCAATACGCAATATTAGTGCAATAATACTGCACAAAACACATCCTTGTCAGCCTATTCCAGCATCTGTAAAAAAATATATTCTACATTTGAGTTACAGTCATTCTGCCATCCTCAGACTGCATGAAATGGCCATGACATCCCAATCACCAGCTGAAAGGACCTTCCAGCCATCAGAGAGCTTCTCACCAGTGCACGACTTCAGTCTGAGCAGCATCCTTTGCCCCACTCCAGGTCTATGCATGTTGCCAGGAATGGGAACATGCAAAGTAGGACATAAAGAAGCATTTCCCTGGATCAGAAAATCTGCCTTTTCTCTTGGGAGGCCACCCCTACTACTCCATGACATAGACATGCATATATCTATACACTAGGTAAGTATGTCCCAGACAACAACAGTTTGAAAGCTCCAGTAGTATCATCTTTGTCAGTACATTGGAACAGTTTTTACTCTGCCTTCTAAAAGTGGGTAAATTGTGGTAAATATATTGCAAGACATATGTTCAATATATTCAATATATTCTTTATTTTTGGTAGTCCCATTATTCGTCTTCTACTGGAGAGGTGTTAAATTTGTTCCATGGTAGAGAAGTCATGTACCTAACCTTGAGTGAAAACCTGCACTGTGACAAAATATAATCCACTTTTCCCACATACCTCATAAACAGCTTGACTCTCATCATAAAATATTAAAGCCTAATAGTGCAGTCAGTTCCTTCTGAGTATCAAGACTTGGAGCAGCCCCGAGCATGTCAAACACGCATCAGAAATGCTGAATTTTTAAAGCAAGGCAATGTGTTAACTGATACACTGTAATATTTAGTCTGAAAACCTTAGAACAGTTGTTCTCAAAAGTCTTTAAACCATTAACTACTTGATGAGTTAATAGCTCAGAAATGACCATTAACATTTACAGTGTTTTTTTTTTTTTTTTTTAAGAAGAAGTCAATAAATAAAAAACTGAAAATATGCCACTGTTCTGTATCTAACACTATAACAAGCAAATTGCTTCTCCTACTTAAACCAACTGCAGTATTCCCACTGGTTTCAAAGTAATTCCACACATTAGCTTGTAACTTGGACAACTGCCATGCCACAGTGCTTCTTTGAGCTGACAAATTAATAAGCCAGGTAAGATGGGCAAGCAGCTCTGACCTCTGTTCTCCACCTCACTTTGCAGGCACACCGCAGGCAGGGTTTGACCTCCCGCTGCCACGCGCTCGCTGCTCTGGCCCTGTGAGGCCAGAGCACAGTGTAACCCCTTGTCAACAGAAACCATTGGCTAAAATACGTATCCTGATTTCTTTCTTCCTCAAGCTGTCATATGCTGCTTACTTCTGTTCCTCTTGAAATTATTCTTATATTTATAGGCAGCATAATTCATTACGCAGACTATTACTGCACACAGCATACCTATTTCTTACATTTAATGATCAGAGCAGGTTGTTGAACACCAACAAGTGCATATACATGTTTCTATTGTTCCACTTCTCGCTGATGGCAGAATCACAAAAAAAAAGTTTGTTTGTTTGTTTGTTTGTTTTTGTTGTTGTTGAGCAGTATCTTATGGGAATGTATTCTATCCACCGCCTCTCAGCATGTACCTCTCAACATTTTCTGTTTCACACCATTTCCAAACACAAATTTCCAAACATTTCTTATTCTCTGGAGACGTCACCCAAATCCCAGGGCAGTGAGATCAACATCTCTTTAAGCACCTGTACACAGTGCACACCAACATGTCCTTCACCCAAAATGTTTGCCTGGTACAGCTGGCTTGAATGGTGAATGCCATAGTTTGGCATTATGCAGGACAATTCGAAGCAATTTGTGTTTGGGAAGGACTGTGTGAAGGATTACTTCAGCCAGAACTCTTAAGGCAGGTTGAGTCCCTTGAGAGGAGCAGCAGTCTTGCTAGCAGCAAGTTGGACCCAAGTGACAGCCTTGTAAGGAGAAGAAAATAATGGAGATTTCTTTGTTTAAAGGTGATATTATAGAAAAAAGCTCCAGGTACTGAAACAGGACCTCTGGTATACCAATGCATCATGCTGAGATCAGTACAGAACTTCTGTCTCAACATATTTTACATTCTCTACCACACTGGCCTGAGAGCATGACGTTATGCTGAAGCTCACCAGAACTGCTTTGTCTGCAAAGGCTTGGTTGTCGAATGGGGAGAATTGGGCAGACAACCTATTGACTGCACAGATCAATCCCTTTTGTTATCCTGGCCCATGAAACTCTGCCAAATTTCAGCGCTAGTAAAATTGTCTGAAATTCCCTTTTAACTTGAGGATAAGGTTTCCAGCTCTTTAAAAGAGACTGCTATGATAGCAGGTAATGGACAGACACTACTGAAAGAAACACTGCAGTGAAAGGCCAAGAAAAGTCCTGTTTGCAGGGAAGTGGAGTTAAAAGACTTGCCTCAGTAATGGTAATCAAACCACCAGATTAAAGGCAGCACTGGATTTCCTGAAGTCCACAGAAATTCTCAGGAAGGCCCACTCGTGCCCTGAGAAGACAATGAATCTGTGGCTGCTTTTCTTCTTGAAAAGCTTTCCTATTTCTCCCTATTTTATTTGTATCATACAGAAGATGAAAGACTTGGTGACTGTCATGCACCTGGCACCGCCTGCAGCACTGGGTGCATCGGTGTGTAGAGAAAACGAGCTCCATAACGTGGAAGGAAAAGTAAGTAGGGGGAACTGTAGAGGTACCACCAACACCACAGAGTGGTGCAGAGCTGCAACCCTATTTTGAGTCCCAAATAAAAGGACCAATCTTGTGTGAGCACTACTTCTGCACGTACTTTGTGATGATTTGGATTGACGGGAAGAGGAGGAGAAGAATGCATATATGTGTACACACAAATACAGAGAGAGCAAAATGTTTGCTCTTAAAGTAATCGCTATAAATTTTTGCAAATTACTGTGCTGCCTTGAGCCTGCAGAACATTTCTGGTAATTTCAACAACTAATTAAATGGCACTTTTATCTTCATTCTCCAAGTTCTTTATTCACTATAAAAGCGACAGTTGGAACTCCTATAAATTGTTGGTTTGATTCAAGACACTTGGTAAATTTACCACCAGCATTTCTAAAGCAAGATTAAGGAACACCCTACCAACCTTCTCACTGTTTACAAATAAATATTTCCTGATGCAGAAATTAGATGTGTTGTTTGGGTAAGGTGGTGAATTGCAGCCTGACTTGCATTTTATGACAAACAGGCTAATAAGAATTCTTTATTTTTTATTATGTTTTGAAAACACCTCACCAATTTTACCTTTATATTTGCTAATTCATTACATTTATCATGTTCCATTTTTCTGAATGAGTAATATACTTTGAGCCTTCCTTTCCAGATAAGTGTGATATACGCTACTTTAACTCTTGACTAATCAGAAATAAATCAGCTGTACTTAAAACCAAGCCTTAAACAAACTTTCTATTTTTCACTTTTTTTTTTTTTTTTTTTTAATTTCCTTGAAATTTTAAATTTACAACCACAGTCCCATTTTGGGTGAAATAGTAAATATTACTCCAGTGTTTGCTACCATCCACGTACTCTTATTACATATGTAAATGTTTGCTCTTGTTTCAGAGCTGGGAATTGGAGGCTGCATCCTGCCCATCACATGTAATCATCACCAAAAGCCCACATGCCCTTCTTTCCGGTTAAAAGGATGCATTGTACCTTTATAGTGTATTTGTAATTTTTTCATGTAGGCACCATTTTCTTATCCTGCTTTGCATTGCTTTGCATTGTGTTTAGCACCATAGGGCTCTAGCCCTATGTGGTAGCATGAAACACTAACCATAAAATACTAACAGTAATTATCAGTAGAAAATAATTAGATGAACAAGACTGTGACCTCCCAGTGATAATCCACAATAAAAGGCTGGTACATAAAGCATTCAGGATACTTAAGAGCATTAGCACCAGGAGAAGCAGTGCTGGTGACTGAGACGAGGCAAGAGACCACAAACAGAAATACTGTTACACACTCCGGGAGCATTTTCGCTCATTTCAGACATCTGTCTGGGCTCTTCTATAAAGCAGAAAGATGGGCTCACCTGGAAGCTGGTGAATCATCTACAGAAGGAGCACCTCTCTGCACTGACTGCAGCACACCTGGGGAGAACAGCCTTCCTGTTTAGCCACCTCATTTGGAGACCTACATGAAGGTATTTAAGCACTCCTCTCTGGTAAATGGAGCATGGACTTCATGACAGGAGCTTCATTAGAGAAGACATGTTTTATGACACTGAACCTGTAATGTTTAACTCTGAGCTTACTTCTGTTAGGCAATGAGTTAACTCAGTATTTGAGAGGTTTCTCAGTGATTCAGAAGATGACACGTCAGGAAACAGCATGCACCTCACAGAGCACTTAATGCTGAAAATCAGAGGCATTCAGAAGCAGAGGCTTTTCAGAGTCGACGATAAGCCACAGCAGCCACCCTGAGTCCTGCCCAGATTTGTTGGTTGTGTCAATCAACACAACTCCACTGATTACAATCACAGTTAAATATTAGACTTGAGCTGAGAATCTGTCTCACGGTTTCTTTTGTTCAAAGGTCCCTGTATACTTATTTCTCATTTTTTCAGTCAGGCAACATGAAAACACTAATAGAAAAGAAGCATCCCCATGAAGGTGATAATGAGATGGTAAATCTAGTGATTCTCCTGGTGTTCCTGTAAACAACAAAGAAGGAGCTGTTTGAAGTAGAGGTTTCCATCTGAAACACAGAGGGTGATCTTTTAAATACTGAATTTATTCAATAAAAATATTTTTAGTGAAGTTGCATAGGCTACATTCTTGCAAGGGCTCCTCTCAAATCCTGAGGGTAATGAGTCCACGGTCATGGCTCCAGGATCACGCTGCATCTGTGCTACGGACAGAAGGTCCACAAGGTTTGACTCCAGCAGCTCACATCTCTGGGGCAGATGACAGATGTGTCTGCATCCCTGAAAAACAGCTACCTCCATCTCCACTGACCCGGCTAGATATTTACCACTTTCTCTTTTCCCTGTAATAGCTTGAATTTTTTAATGTGCAGCTCAGTGCCTTAACAGCTTTTCCTTGCCATTATTGATTGTATTTGCATCCTTACTAATGCTTATAATGGGAAATTAGAATGGGGAATCAAAAATGTCATAAAAAATCTAATGGTTCTGTCACTAAATGGCGCAATTTTAATGGCACCTACTGTCTTAAACCAAATATGCTGTGAGCAAAATGTTTATTTATTGAAAAGTATGCTTAGTTTGGAAACCTTGGGTTTTGTCCAGTATTATGGTCTGCACACATCAAGCAAATCCCTGTCCATAGATTACAACACAGTTTCCCCTCATTAGTGTATAGTGAGTGACATTTTGAACTTTTGTGGGAAGATATATTTCAGGAAATAAGAGAAGCCGGTGTCTGGAAGCTAACTGTCGTTACTGCAGGAGTGCTGTGTGATAACTCAATAGCAGCTATGAAAATTGACCTGTGAGAGTATCCAGGGGAATGGTTCCTTCATGCTAGTATCACTAGAACTTAAATAATATGCTAGATAGCCTGGTAGCTGGAGGACAGAAATTGTCTACCTGACACGCTCTTTCAAGGAGATGCTTATCTATCCCATTGGACACAGAGAAGGCAGTAATGAACTTCTCCCCAGAGGTAAAAAAAAATATTTCCCCTTTTCCACCTCCTGAAGATGGACAAGAGATGGATTTGTATCAGTCTGAGACTGCCTGAGTCTACAGGCTCTGCTTTTGGTAGCAGCAGCTGGCTCGCCTGCTTCTGACCCCTCGGAGGCATCATTCCCTTCATGAGCTGGAAGGGGAAGAAGCTTTCTCTCCTGACTCCCTCTTCGAGAAACTCATAGACACGGCAATATGTGGGAAGGATTGCTGGTACTCCACTGCCTCCCCAGAGCCCCTTAGCTGCTATAACTCAGCTGAGCACCATCTACAGAAACAATCGTTTGTTTATATTAAATCTTACTTCAAACATGATAATGGTATCATTTTATATTTATACAGTGCTATTCATCCCAGAGGATCCCAAAATGTTTCAGCTACTTATGGGCAGCAGCTGTTTAATAGTGGATAGTATGACTGCACAGCAGTGCAGGGCAGAAGCAGAGAAGAGCTCTGCATCCAACAGAAGCTACAGGAGGAATTTAGGCAGGTGAAACAGAATTACCCAAATTGCAATTTAGCCAAGACGCCTGGGGCTAACATCTCTCTGCTTACAAAATGATGCCCTTAACAATTCAGAGGGCATTCATCTGTTGACAAATAGAGAGAAATGTCTTTGGATATTCATGCACCTTGCTTAACTCAAAAACAAATTGAAAATTATAATAAAACCTGTTCCACATTCTTCATTCATTAAAACTGTGTCTGTGCCATGTTATTTCCGGGCATATTAGCATCTGCTGGGAAGAGCTCATTAAATGACCATTAGCCTGGTCTTCTTTCCTTCCAAGACAGCACAGAAGCTGAAAGTCTCTCCTTCCTTTGCGGCACCACATACGTAAATGGCAACATGACAGAATTTCATTTTGGCAAGACAGATGATGCAAGGACAGAGTCTTTTGCTGGAAGCAACTGTGAAATGGATGAAAGTGCAGCAGAAAAGGTTGAAAAGGAAGAGGTACTGCCACAGTCACTGAGGAATGACTGCTGTCACCCACAGGAGAAAAAACAAACAAACAAACCGGGACAACCTTGGCCACTGATCTATAGACTTGCCTCACATTCAAGGAGATCTGGTCTGTCAGTAAGCCAACAGATAACATGGTGTCAAGTGGCCCTTAGAGCAAGGGTGCTGTAAGAAACATTGCCCAGCCCCAGAGCTTCCCCAAACACTTCTGGAACCAGAATTCCATCCACAGCAAACTGGACAAGGCTGTGTAACAGGAGTGCAATGGCTGCATGCCACAAAAGGAGAAGAGAATGTTGTGGGAACAATAAGTTGAGGAAAAGATGAGAAAGAATCAGATTTGACATGGGAAACACCAAAACTCAAAGCAATTCGCAGGTTCTCATGGTTTCCACACTACAGATCAGCCCTGAGACAACCTAGAGATGACCTGCTTACATTGCTTTTCTCTTCCTTTTTTTAAAAAAAAATTACTTCTCACTCCTTCCAGCAGATCACAGAATATGAGAGCTGGAGTTAACAGTTACAAAAATAATATTGCTGTGGTATAAATGAAAAGAATGGATGGAAAGCACCTTGCGCCCCAAGAAGTAAATCAAACAAGCCGAAGGCTAAAGATTGTATTTGGGGATTTTTATCTTATGAAAGGCTTTTCCTGTGGAGAGATTGCATCAGGGCACTGTTTTTATGGCTTTGAGTAAACATCATTACCTCCTCTCTTCTTCTTCTTGCTCTCTTACCTATTTTGATTTACCAGAAGTATTTATTAATATGAAGCAATTGAAATTGCCACATAGGATCAAGGCACTACAATAACCTCCCCTGTTCTTAGGTCTGTGACATTCTTTCAAAGCATCTAATTTGGTATTCAAGTTCAAATCAGTGTGTTGTTGGCAGGCATGAAATAATGTAGCAGCTGTCCTCATGACCATTAATTCAAATTAGCAGATTTACTAGACTGGAAAATTACACCTTCCCCTGGTGGTACTACTATTTGGTGCTTCGGCGTAGTTCCTCAGGGAAACACTGGAGCATCTCTGCCTGTGTGTCTTTGTGCCATCCTTCACTCCCTCCCAGGTGCCTTCAAAAGCTTTTAGCTCATTTCAGCTGAATTTACCAGAAAGACAGAGATCTTGAGAACTTCTCATTCCACAAGAAGCAGGCAGCTGGGGAGAGGCTGTAACTCCTCTGAGGAAAGCAGCGGAGCCAGCTTGGCTCCTGCTGCATTGCCACCAGGCCCCGGACAGGGTCACATGAAGGCTCAGCCACAGAAATGCTCCCAGCGACAGGGAGCAGGCTTCAGCAATTCACCTGCTTAGAACTACTTGCTAAAATTGTCCTCGTCACAACTGCTCTGGCCAAATAGGTTTTGGAAACTTCCCAATGATGTTGTACGTCAGTGAGCTCCACAGACTAATTAGAGGCTGTGGAAAAGGTTTTCCTTCGGGGTGCCTTCAGTTTCACTGTCGATCCCCCCCCTTTCCTGGCGACCCAGAAGGAATTATGTATTCTGCATCTCAGACAGTAATTACTATCACCTTCTCCTCTTAATTGATCTGGCTCCAGTGAGCAATAAGAAATTAAAATAATTAGAAGATATGCCTAGTGATTCTGAAGTCCCACCTATACTTTGTAGTCTATTTACACTAGACTCACCTGGGCCCATCCCTTCAGTGTCAGTGGCTCGCCAAGCCATTTCACCAGACAAGTCTGAAGAAGATTCCCAACCCAAATGCAAAGCTCAGCCATAGCTGTTGCGGGCAGTCACTGGAGCCCTGGTAAAAGAGCCCTTTCTCAAACTCATTTGGAAAAATCCTAAAGCTCATTGCTCTCTTATCCCCCAGAGAGACAGAGGATTCTGAGGAGGTATTCATGCTGCCAACGTTTATACGATTGCCCCATTTTCTCTGGAGATAGAGAAACATATACATGCAAGTTGGGAAGAGAGGCTAAGATCTTGGAATAAAAATAGCATATTTAAGGGATTAATTTCATTTTTGTTCCTAGTGATTTCTGCATTACATTAATTAATATTCCATCTTGACTGCTGAGCATGGACAGATTTATTTTTTTCTAATAGGAAGGGAGAGCTTTGAGCACCATGTGGTTTTTCCCAAGCACTTGTTCCTCCAGTAGCTAAATGTGGAGATATCACTTAAAGCAAACTGTGCCCTCTCTCTGCCCTTAGCAAATAGACACTGATTTTTTTATTATTTTTTTTTTCCTTCTGTGCACAAATACTCTGCATTTATTGCCCTCCTTTCAAGAAACAGGGAAAATCCAGACCCCAACAAAGTTCAGTCTTTGTCCTCTTGCACTCTGTAAATTTAGTCAACAATATTAATCCACATTGAACAATTCTGCAGCGTACAACAACAAGCTGGTTACACAGACAGGGATGCATTTGGAATTTAAATGAGTTCCTGTTATTCTTTTTCTCTTGAAGCCCGCACATTGCTGAAGAAGCCTAATATCTCTCATAAAGTGGAAAAAGATCAATTTAAAATATATTTTAACTATTGTGCTAGTACTATTGTCTGTGCTCCTGAAGGAGAGATTATTTCTTGATTCCCCCCCTCCACAATTAAAGGCAGTCATCAAAGACACACGTTACCCTGGCTGTCTTGACATTGCTTTATGATTAAAAAACTCAAATGCCTTCAGCTTACTGTGCATTTAGAAATATAATGAAAACAAAGAATAATTTAGTATTCTGCAAGTTTGTCATCTCCATTCCTTCTACTTTAAAATACTTTTATTAACATGGTTTATTACTTCTATTGCAATACTACTAATGAGGTCAATTCATATACTCATTGTGCTAGAAGCTGTACAAACACAACAAAAATAATGACAGAGTATGCTGGCTATTTAAGCTGCATTCACACAATTGTATTCTCCCATCCTGAACTTGAAACAGTGTCGAATGGTTGTGCTAACGTCTACCAGGAAAATGGTGGATATTTGTGCATATTTCTTTAAGTTGAAGAAGGTCACATGCAATTCTTTCTGCAGAACATTAAATTAATTAAAATATATTATTCCGTTAATTCATTTTCTGCAACATTTCAGGGGATTATTCTAAGATAATCCCTTGGCTACCTTTCGAGGTAGGCTCAATTGGCCATTTGTGTCCTCCTAAGTAGCACTAGGTTGCATAAGTTAATGTGGACTGGCATGTCTACTTCTGACTTCGAAGCACACCTACCAAAGTGTTTAATAGGGAACTTTCCAACCCATCTGTTCAAGCTGGAACATAGGAGGTTCTGCTTAAATATGAGGAGAAATTTCTTCACAGTGAGGGTGACAGAGCACTGGAACAGGCTGCCCAGAGTGGTTGTGGAGTCTCCTTCTCTGAAGACATTCAAAACTCGCCTGGATGCGTTCCTGTGCAATCTGATCTAGGTGTTCCTTCTTCGGCAGGGGGATTGGATTAGATGAGCTTTTGAGGTCACTTCCAACCTCTAACATTCTGTGATTCTGTGATCTCCAATAATGTCAATTCCTGGCCTTCTTCTATTGCTTAGTATAACCTAAAGATGTAGCCCTCCAGAAAGCCTTTTTATTAAGCCAGGTGAACTGGACACATAACAAACACGTCATTGGACAAGCAAAGGTGCCCACAGATCCCTCCTTTCACTAGATCCATAACAGAAATGAAAGCAAAGACTGAAATAAACGTTTTGAATATGGGTTATATGAAATAATACAACCAGATCTCCAGAAAAAGATGAACTCCTTTGTTATAGTCCCTTGCCTCAGAAAAACTCCAGTTAAACTCTGGCCTTACAACACTTTCCTCCAAAACAAAAACCTAATCCGACTTAGAGTGAATATTTTCACAGTGAAAGCTGAGTTCTGTTTGTGCACTGAATTGACCATGACAAAGGAATGCCTTTGCTTTCCAAGTCCTAAATATTAAATTGTATTTTCTCTGAAATCTCAGCGTGGGAAAAAATCCTCTGCTCTTATTTGAGCTAAAAATTTCCTTGGTCTTTTCTCCTGGGCCCTGAGAGTTACTTTGCACATTTTATTGTGAAGAAAGATGGAAGAATTATGGTAATTTAATGTTTATTCTTCTTTGTAAACTACCCTCAGCTCTCCCGTATAAATAACTAAATGCTCTTATTAGTCCTAACAGACAGAGAAATGCATTCTATTCAGACTGCCTCAGTGTGAGATCTACAGAAAAACAACTTCTGTCTCTTGCCCTTGATTTTCCAAACAGTTTAATATTTGTCTCTGGTTTCCTCTTACCTTCTGTTGTGACAGCAGCATCCCTCCAGGTATCCAGAACAGAGAAGGACCATGGTCTTTCTGGGACAGCAATCTTCTGTCTTGTGACCAACCTACCCAGCTCTTAGATTTATTTCAAGAGCGTGTGTCTATCAGCAGATAGGGTCTGTTCAGCAGACTCCACTGTGCTGGGGCTGACGCCAAGAGAACAAAGAGCAGTGCCAGGAGCACTGACGCCGCTGTTCCCATGGACTACTGCTAGGGATATTCCTGTGACAAACATCACTAAGTGCAAGGACCTTGCCACTGGGATGCTCACGCCTCTCAAATAAACATCACATGGCCATAGCCGTGCCAGTAGCAAGGGCACTGAGTATTGCACATCACTCTTCTAGCTGAAATGAAAAATTCAGGAAAGACTGTATGTTCTTCATGTCTCCAAAGTATCTGTGAAAGTAAGTCGAACTGCAATTTTCCCCCCAAGTCTGAAACCTCCATACGCTTCAGGCCAAGGCATTTTTAAAGGAGTGTAAGACATGGGTTCCTCATGAAGTTGGGGAAGAGAAAAGTGGCGTTTCAAATTGTAAACAGATTGGACTTCCCAGTGGAAATAACTCTCACATCTCACTAATCAGGTAGAGAGCTGAGAAGTGACTCTGTTCCTCACTCAAGTGAAAGAGAACATGAACATTATGTACAGCATCTGCCTCAGCATCACCTCTAGAGAACATTGCAAAGAGGAGCAGAGATTAAGACAAGATGAATTTCAGCACTGCTCTAGGTGTCCTTTTTTGCCTTGGGGCAACCACGTTGCTGTTGTCATTTTGCTGTGTAAAATGAAGGCAATAACATCAATTAGCTACCTGAGATAACTATGCTAAGGTACAGATTTTTATCTCCACAGTATGGAACATCTCTGTAGATCTACACAAAAAGAAACATTTGAGCTTACAATCTTTTCGACAGTGCAGCTGTATTTGTAAGCACTCAGAGCACAAATGGGCGAGCTTTGTTCTTTATTCTTCTATTGATTTCAATAGGACTTTTGAGCACAGAGTGTTTTCAGGAGCAGTTTACATGCATAGGTCTCAGAGTAGCGCATCATCAGTGAATAAAAATAAATGCACAGTAAAAAAATAACAGCTGCAAAACACATTGGGGATATTCTTCATCAGAACTGAAAATTCAGTCTCAAAGGAAGAAAACAGGGAAAAAAAAGTCTTTTTTTTCCTTCTATGAAGTATGGAGATTACTAGGCATTAAACATAAATACATAATATTATACACGTATCTGTATAAACACACAATTTTCTGCCTTTCTAAAACTGTTTAAAGTGGTAAAGATGACTACACAAGTGACTTGTTGATTGCACTGTGAATCTAAGAACTCTCTAATTATTACTGCTATCTACTCATAATTTCAGAAGCTAAATTATTTCAAAAAACAAAGTCAAAACCTGACACTAATAAATGGATCTTTCAAGTTATTTTCCCCTCCAAATACATAACAACTGCTTGTATACATTAATTCTTCTTTTCTATTTGCTTTTCAATAGTTTTACAAACTAATGTAAATATTGATGATGCAAACTCTAAGAACATAAAATAATTTTTCATCAAAGAACGTGAACATCAAGAAAAGGAAACGGAAATAGTAGAGCATGATAAGAGCTTGCTGCATTTTGAGCAACTTTCTGTTCATCTGAGTTGAGGAGGCTGGGGATGGACCCTGTGCCTGCTCTGGGACAGGCGAGCTGGGGAGCTGCTTGCTCACCCGCAGCTGACAGTTAAGCAGCAGAAGAGAGCAGGAGACTCTCCACAGCTCAGCAGTACGCTCTCTGCCCAGCACACCTACTTATGATGTGTCCCTGCTGGCTCAAAGCTGGGGCCGACAGACCATGTCATGCCAGCTGTGGCCTGTGGCGTTTGAAAGACCCATAGGTAGCAAGGTGAAATCTCCTGGTGTGGACTTCAGCCCTATTGGCCATTGGAGCATGCAGGCATTTTTGGAGGCCAAGGCTCTATACAGCACTAGTGGAAATGCAGAGATAATGATGAATAGTCGCTGTTAATCAGGCAAAGAGTTATTTAATATACACCAGATGACAGCAGTAAGGAATATGCTCTGTATTTCATTAATCAATGAAATGATCCTTTTCTTCCTTGCAAATCACTTCTCAATGGGAAACTTGCACAAAGAAATGTGGCAGTATTTTTCCTACCCATTTTAAGGAGAATAAACTCTGAATTCTCCTTTTGCATGGTGTGTTCCTTTAGAGACACATGACTATGCAATAAAATCTTTTTAAAGGGACATTATTCTGCATATTACAGAGAGGTGAATTTGAATTGATGCTCAGAAGGTGCTACAGAAAAACACCCACTGCTGGGCTTTTGCCCACTGAAGTTAAATAAATGCTCAATCCTTTTAAAAACTGCAGTTCCTCAAGCATTTCATTGAGGCTGGATTGCAGCAAAGGCGAATGCCATGAACTCCAAGCCTTCGGGCTGATCAAAATATAACTTGTGCAGAAAGGGTTGGATGAACCTCAAGTGCACAGCTGCTCGTTTTACAGTTTTATTTTTTACATTCTGAAAGTTTATGTGGTCTAATTAGCCATTTTATTTCACAAAAATACATTTTGGCACTGTTGGAGTTGGAACAGCTCTAATGCAAGGGGTTTGTCTACAAGGCAGGCAGACGAGTGCATGGAAAATAAGCATTATACTTCTGATCAGAGACATTACGACAGGGAAGCAGACCTTCACTTGCACGGAGATTGTTTCACTGATTTTAAGCTTTTAAATACTATGGAGTTGTTTAAACCTAGCTAAGAAAAGACAGTGACAATGCCCCGCGGAAGCATCTAAATATTCAATCTTCATGAAAAGGCTGAGAACATCAGAGGCAGGCCAAAGCCCACGTGCTCACCTGAGGTTATCTGCAGGGCTGACCCCAGCCCCATTACAAGCCTGCAGCAGCACCGCAACGTGGGGAGATATCGCAGAGCTGCCCACTGCCCTACAGCAGCTCCTCGGCCTCTGATTTTATCTGCCTACCAGAGAATGTGGATTATGTGACTGCTCATTTCCGAGCCCCAGCACTGTTACAGGGGTTATCTGCCACGTGGGTTGTATCAGAGAAAATACAGCAATTAAGTTCCTGTATGTGTAGCTGTGTGGCAGCACAGGCACCCCAGGGAAGGCATCCTGGCCATGAACATATCCAAACAATCTGGATAAACAAAAGCATATAATCTCTAGAGCCAAATGTCAACCAGCCACTTTTATAAAGCATTGAGGTAAAATATCTACCTGTGCTTGGAGAGCTGACACAGCCTGCACGCTACTTGACCCAGCCCAGCACTTCAGCAGTACCCCAAGGGCATGCTGCTCCTGCATCACTCTTATGAGAAAAACTTTCGTGGTGGCCAGCAGACAGAAACCTGCCCTTCCTTCCGTGCCTTGTAGTTATGCCCAAATTAAAATGCTTGAATCAAGACATTGGCAAGAGATGTGGAAAATAGGATAGAGTTCTGTTAATATCTTTTTTCTGTTTTCACACTGTTTGTGAAAAAAACAAAGTGTTAAAGCATAACATAGTTACAGAACAGCCATGTACTTGAAACACATGATCTACTTAAATTTGACTCATTCCTTATAATCTGAAGTCCTAGATTTATCATGATGGGAAAAAAGGGAGCAGGAAAGGGGTGAATCTTCTCAGATCTCTTTTTTTCAACACCATGCCCAGATAACAACAGCACAGGTATCCCCTGGCTTTGGAGTCCTGCCAGTGATACAAAATGAGCAGCGCTCACTGCTACAACTGCACAGCATTGAAATCGTAATTTGAGTGACCAGAGGAAAACCATTATGCTACAGAACGTGTTGAGAATGTTACAGCACTCAGCACTTTGTTTAAAGCACTTGTGAATGCAAACATATCTCACCTACACACTCAGGAAGAAAACCTCATCCTCTTTCTCACAGGAAATGTCATCTAGCTGTGATTGGCAGTGATTGATAATAAGGATAAAATACCTTTTTACTTCAAATGCCTATCATTGTTTAGAATGTACATTTCTTGATGATACATGAAGAAGCATTTGACTCTCAAACAGATGATGGATTATTTTATTTTAATTAAAAGAATAAATCTTCATATCTTACTGTTAGCTGCAATGTGATAGTATCCCAACTTGGATCAAGCCTACTGTGTTTAACAGCTTACCTCTATATGATGAAAATCAGCCTGTACAAAGCAATTGGCTGATCATGGGGATGCAGATATTACAGTAAAAAAAAACAAAACGAAACAAAACTGTGGTACAGATGATAAATGATGGAGCTGTCAGAAAAATAAAACCTATCCACTTGAAGACAAGGAAACGGATCCGATCTTTTGCTAATCATTTGACTAGCTTTCACAAGATGCTTGCCAAAGCCACGTCACAGTGCTGCTCCCTAAGTCCTGGCTTCCTTGGCAAACACACCAAATGCACATTTATTAAATGCATTCTCTGCTATGATCAAACATTAAATACATTTCTCACCGCCAATGTACATATTAACAATTTATGCAAGAGATCCTTAAAAAAGCCTAATGGCACATGAATGTTGGTGTGTAGCGGTAAATGTGCAATATCTGTGGTGTCTCTGCATTTATTATGAGTCTCAGTGATGTGTTAAAATGCTTTTGACACTAAATAAAACTTCTCCAGGCCACTGAGGCTCTCCAGCACCATCAAACCCCACAGGTTGTTCATGCTTTACAAGGTTAATTCACATTTCCTTGCCCCCTTTCAAGTTAAGTTTTTCGACAAAACTTTTAGAAAGACAATGCAAATGAGCATTTTTTTAAGAGGTTAGGGATACTTAAAATGTTGAATAAGCAAAAGTATTTGAAGTGAAATTTAGATTGGGCCAGTGAATTCTTTATTGAAATCTTTATGTTCTTCAGAGTGCATTATAAGTGGTGATGGGTTACTTCATAGCCTTCTCATGACTGACTTGGGAAATGGTTGCAGAACAGGGCCAGTTTCCCAGCAGAGGTGGACATTAAACACACAATTAATTGCCTGGCATGATGTGCCAGAAAGCTTGACTGTTAGTTCTGGCCCATGCCAATTCCAGCTACTGACTGGACTCTTCCCCTTCACCTGGTAAGGACAAGGTTCAGTCCCATACAAGCTCCTTATGCACCAGTTTTTTTTTTAGATGGAAGGACGCAGCAATGCACATCCAATCCTATAAACATATTACCAGTGACATTGCTCAGAGATCCATTGTTTTATAATTTAGGATAGGTGCTTAATCAACTGCCTTGATTTACTAAGCTTTACTGCCTTCTAAACAAGCAGTAATACATAACACAATTTTAAGTCCAGTTTTAGAAATCTTGATCATTTACCCCATTAAATCAGAAGGAGAGACACAGGCAGCTAGTGGGAGCATGTTCTGTTTCTTCTATGCAATTCTCTGACAGCAGAACACACCATAAAAATGCATTTGCTGTTTCAGCTGACATATAACACAATATTCCAAAAGAAAATATTAGCCTTGCCACTACTACAGCTAGTGATATGTCCTCTCAAATTTAGTACATGCAATAGGCTAGAGGATAAAAACATCCCAAAGATAGCAGAAGAATTTATAAGTCAATGATCTGCGTATGAGGAATGCAGACTGCTGATGCAAGCTGCAGTCTTACTGATAAAAAAAGAAATAAAAATGGATTTCCCATAGCATTGCCGATAGCACTGGGAACTAATTGGCCTGAGTTTACTCCTGCTGACTGTCCTGTGTTCATTTGGGCTTGCTCTGGAGGATCCAATCAATCACAAGCCCAAGCTGCAGCTGACCCGTAGGCAGCCACAATTAAAACACAGTTCCTACTTAAAGGTAGAAAGTGAATTTAACCCTGTCTAAGTGGAGGAGAGAGGAATTGAAACTGCTTGCAGTCTGGAAGACACCATATCACTTCAGACAAGCCTTTTTCTTTTAAGTGGAGATTTTGTTGCCCACAACCCTTAGGAAAGATCACCGGCCATTTTAGCAGACAGTTGGCTCTCCTGGATGCAGGTTGGTGAGGCTGGATGCTGCTCAGCTCAGGACCCTGAGGATCAGGCCCATGGTTCTCAAGAACTTGCTGACTTGCTTAATGAATGCTCTCTCTAAAACTAATTACGTGCTTGCACTCACAGCACATTTCTGAGCATCTGACAATTTATTTTGTCTACGTGCTACAGAAAGGCAATCCACAAGGAAAACACTCCTGGAATAAGCCATGGCTGTGATTCATTTAGAGCAGGTCCCGCACATCCTTAGGAGCACAGGCACAAGTACACATGGCCTGTGAATGTGTTCCTACCCAAGTGTTCCTTGGAGAGACAAATTTTACAGGGATTTAGAAAGATGGGGATGGGGAAGAGGCAATCCCAATGATACAGACAGCACCTCACACAGGACACAAGAACATAAGCTTCCAGGTATTGCAGAGTTTTCACATCTCTGCTGCCAAGAGCTTCTTCTGGGATGTGATGACGACAGCTAGGTACCATGCCTTGCTATGGGGTGAGCCTGACTTAGCCTTGCATCTCATCCTCTTCCTAGCAAGAAATGAGCGTTTTTTATCTCACTAAGGCGCAATTTAAAACTGGCCCTTTTCACATGGTGCAATTTCACTTTGAGGAATTTGCCAAAGGATTAAATTTGGCTTGGTGGTTTCTGAATGTGCAGTGCACACGAGGTAGAAACTGAATGGCTTAGTATTGCTACTGCCTCTAGACAAAAGCTGTACTTGAAAATGCAGGTCATAGAGAAGTCAAAAGCANTAACAAATGATTTTAAATGGGTGCTGAATATCAAAACTTTGACTGCTCTCTACTCAGCCAAGTACTCCCCAAATCTCCTACTCTCTAAACACACTTTTCAGACCAAGCAGTTTTATCATTCAGAGAGTAGCATTGCTTTTCTAAAAGCAATGAATTACGGGACAAGCAATTTGTATTTCAAGCTGGCTACATTACTGGCCAACTTTAAACCTCTTTGTACATTCTTGTCTGAACCTCCTGCTCCACATATAGCAAAAGCAACACACATCTGGTCAGCATAAAGGAAACAGCCAGGCAATCAGGAACAAATTGAAAAGTTCCTCTTGGAAGTAGGAAGAATTAGCTTTGGATGGCTGTGCTTAATGCATTTCTGTTACTTAAACAACTGATCATGGAAAGTGTTCAAACCAAACAAGGAAAGCACAAAATGGGTATTTCATGGTTCAAGTGAAAAATGCTAAAAATGCTGGAAATACTGGCCTCATCTCTAGTTAATGTTGTGTATTTTCTCAGCACTGAAGTCCCTTTTCCTTTGTAAGTGTCTAGAATAAGAATGTTTCCTGTAAACTGCAAAAACTGTTTTGTCCTTTTTTTTAAGCATCCTGTGCATGTCCAGTTTTTAGATCACTTTGAGAAGTATCCAGCGTTTCCCACTTACAAGGTTACAAGAAGGAAGTAATTAGTGTTTAGATAAAACAGAACTAGATGACAGCAATTCAATTGTTGCACAAATCATAAGTTTTTCAATTCAATTAAGCATTCATTCTCTGGTTTTGGTGACAACTTCTGTTAGGGAGAGTGCAGTGGGTAATTGGGAAATGACTATAAACAAAACACTTATTAAAATCAGAATTCTTTTACAGTCACATTTCTGGGCTTTTTTTTTCTGTAGAGTTATCATCTCTGCAGAGTAAACTCCAAAAAATGCAAAACACTAAACAGACAGAAAAACAGAAAAAGACAAATCATTTCTAATTTTTAGTGTTGTACTTCAGTCGCGATCTGGAACACAGGGAGTAAACTTCATTTAGAGGTTAGCTCCTTTGGAAAAAAAAAATAAAAAAAAAAAAAGAGAGAGCAAGTATTTTACTGAATCAAAGTAAATGAAACACAGTTTCCCTACTATATGCAGACCAAGAGGCACACCCAGCCCCATAAGCCATACTTCAGTATAACATGATGCAATTCCAAGCCCTTTTCCTTCCCTTCCTCTTTTTCTATGAACTTTTGGCTACTGAGTCCATCCACAATATTATGCTGCAGTCAGTTCCATTCAGCAGCTCATTCACCAAAGATATTTAAGAATAAGAAAATTCAGAAACATGATATGAAAAAAAAAATTATCACCAGAATCTGCCTTGTGTTAGGTTCCTGCACAGCAGCAGAGCTGAGCTGAATTCCCACTGTGCAGGCAGCTCAACAAGTTACTGACCAGCCTACAAAAGTGAAGGCTTTGGGGGAGCTTCTCTTCAATGCACTCATGTAAACCCTAATAATGCAAAGCATTACCTGTATTTTTGCTGAGTAATGCCATGAAAAGCTGAGGTTGGTTTTGCTTTTCCACCAGTACCAGGACTGCAGAGGTCAGTACAAGCCTCTGGAAAACTCTGGCCCTTTTTCAATGCTCCGACTTCCAGAAGTTTCTGTCAAAAGATCTGCATTTTCTTTGGTGTTGCCACTGGATTATTTGCTTCTGCAAACAGTTTTAGCTCACACTGTCTTTGGTAGATCCAAGAGGCAGAGACATCTCCCTGAACTTCTCCACTACGCATATAGATAGGATATTGCTTTTTTAAAAAATTACATTTTCTAGAGAAGTTGCTCAGTTTCCAGTCAGTGACTTCATCAAAACCTATTCAAACTTGCAGATGAAAACCACGGCCCACCTTTCCTTCCCTTCCACTGGTCAGGTGGAAAACCGCTATGCGCACATGCACAGACACTGGGCTGCCCCCAGAAACACTGCAGCCTGCACAAGCAGAGGCCTTGACACCACCAGGTCACATTTGAGTGTTGTGTCCAGGGCTGCCAGGTCAGAGCCTCCACCCTGCCCTAGGGAGGAGTGTGAGATACCCCCACAGCCCTAGCAGTTTATCAACAAGAAAGCTCAATTTTTCCAGCGCCATTGCCCTTTCCATTAATAGGATTCTGCTCTGTTCTGCTGTTCTTTGTGCTTAAATCCCTCGGGCTTCTCAGGCCATTACCGCTAAATTATAAAATTATTTTGGGAGGTTTGGATAACCTGTTATATGAGAGCTTTTCATAGGTATCGCATGGGAAACACCAGCCCCTGAGGTGACACTTTCCCAGTCCCTACTCTTGGCTCTTTCCAACCACAGGATCTTGAGCAGTGCTAGACCAGAAAAAGGTGGCTTTTTTTCTTCTTTTTCTTAAGTTTGTTAATACTGTCACATCAAATCTCAAAGCAAAGTGATGCAAAATGTCATGCACTAAAAATAATGTGTTGGAAATGGGTCAGTACTGAAATATTTGCACTGTCTACAAACCATAGTTTATTATTTCTTCCAGTTTCTGACTGTTCTAACCAATCCTTGAGAATACAAACAAAACAGAGAGTTAAATTCTGATGAATTTGAGGAGAAATCCGGACAGAACTGAGTATTTAGGTCACTGTTAGTGAGGTTATTTCAAATGGTTTTCATAATTTTTGTGTAAAACAACTAAAACGTTTGCTTTTGACTTCATCACTCCAGTTCTTATGGTTTCCATAAAAGCTGTGGTGGTGCCCACTGCATGCTCTCAGTACAAAGAGGAAAGAACGGGCAAAAGTTGTATGTTGAGCAATGTACATGATGTATGCTGAGACGTATGTTGTTGGAGAGACCTTGGGAGGTCACCTGGCCTATCCCTCCAGCCAAATCAGGGAAACAGGAGTGAGGAAAAAAGAAGATGGCTTATAAGTTTTAACTAACTAGAAGGATAGATAAAGGGAGATGATGATGATGGCTTGAGAGGGAGAGAGAGCTGCTTCAAAGCTTTACCAGATAAGGAATCAGGTGAAAGGAAGGATGCAAAGGAGAGATGCAGTTCTCACCACCTATATGCGGAGAACTGGCACATACAACAAACTAGCTGAGCTGTGGAGGGATCAACAAACAGGGAGAAATGTTATGGGAAGTTTACCATTTTAATGCAAACATACACTTCTGCAATGGGCTAAGATGCCCTAATAGGGAAGTACCTTTGTTACAAAAGGTACGTGCAGTTCACCAAAGTAAACACAAGAATCAAGCATGTCCAAGTAGCTGTCATCTTCTCAGTAAATAATTAACGTGAGCTGGACTACAACTTTGGGAAGTAGCTGGCAACTGGGCTGTGCTTGGTGGTGAGCAATGGCACCCTCAGCCCATCGCAGCGAGGACACATGCCCATTCCAAGCTATTTACTCATCCACACGGCACACGCGCATCCTTCAAGGAATGGCTCCAATCCACCTGGCACCCAGAAACGTAAGAAAAAGTGTCATAACATTTTAGAGTTTAAAGTGCAGGCACAATGTGCCAAATTGAGGTAGCAGATGGGGATCCAAACACTGCTAAGTGCTACCTAGCAAGGCAACATATGCAGTGCCTGGAAACTGCGACAGCATCTAACTGATGACAAAGACTTGCAGCGATATTCAGATTGCATGCTTAACCACGACAAAAACTGCACATCAGCAAGGAACAATAGCACCAAAGATAAGAAAAAAAACAGTGCCAGGAGGAGAAGAGCGAGCCACTCTGGTATCCCTGAGTGACAGAAGTGTGGACCCTTTGCAGTCCTCATCTTTTCCCCTTTCTGCTTCAACAGTTTTTGGCAGGCAGATAGAGACAACCTGTGAGATAGTTTTGTGTTGAGAGTTTTGAAAGGGTAGGCTTGTATCCAAGAATATAAGATCAAAGGCAAACTAGACTTGCAGAATATATCTATCTCCTGGAAGTTAAGTATGTACTGTACAATTTGAGGTTGATCAGGTTTTTTTTTTTTTTAGCTCAGTAAGTATGTACTAATTTTATGCAGTCTTTTATTTATATTATTTGCAGGAATCTTTATGAAAAAAAAAAGAAAAATGCTGAACATCAAGCTTGAAAATTCTGGCCTTCAGTAAGAAGATGAAAACGCTTTTTACTGATTCAACTTTCATTCTAAACTCATGTAATTTAATCAGAGATGTTCACAGCTAGAATTGCTGCATGCTGGAAATCCTTCCTGGCAATACAGAAGCTACCACTTCACCACTCCACAGATAATTTTCTCATTACATTATATACTACAGTTAGAAAAAAGCTCAGTTATATTTACAAGCGTACAGTACAACCAGTGATTGTAAAAATATGCATAATGCATAGCTAGCTTGCCCAAGTAATTAATGTGATTATGCATGCAAAGCAGGTAACTGCAATAATTGGGTTGCTATGCGAGCTGTGCAAGTGCATGCACAATTCTGCACACCTCGTGTTTTGGGAGATTTGCCCACTTGGGGACATTCTGAAGTTCTGTTTTGCACTCACAGCCTAGAAAATGAAAAAAATATTGTTTCCTGTGCCATAAACTGACCTAAGCACCAATGCTATTTTCCCAATATAATTAAATGTTAAAAGCCTCTAATTAAAGAATATAAATCAGAGTGAATCACTTCTGACCAAAGCAGGCTTACAATACAGGATATATTTGTTGCAGAAAGTGCATGAGAACAAAGCCATAAAAATGCCATTCACAACTTTTAATTGGTACGTTGGAGTATTCCTTTCACTGCTTTGCCAAACCAGCAATGGTGCCACTTTCCTTCTGAAAACATTTTCAGACTCTTCAAACTTCAATTCAAGTGTTGAGGACAACAAATGACAGTCATTTCTTCCCTGCAGTCCTACCCAGAAGCAAGAAATTCTCTCCTGAAATGCCTGAAGCATACCTGCGGTTTGAATTTAATTCTTGTCCGTTTCATATTTCCTTTCATTTCAAGGTCTTAGAAAGGGGTTTTATTCCTTTATGTATTTATTTTGGGAATAGGAAACATTATGGGTTCTCTTAACTGGGCTGCGCTATTACACAGCAAAAGAGCACTTGTGGACCAAAGCTGGGATGCAGCACTGCAGATGTATCTGCTGCAGGGCACTGCAATCCATATCTCTCACTTCTTTCTTTCCCCTCTGTGCTCTGCCCTGTTGTCATGCTCCCCATCAAGCAGTGATGAGTATCCATGAATTGCTGACATAAATATATATTCATGGATTATGCACACAGAAAACTACAGTTGTGTAAATGCAAGCAGATCTACCAATAAACCTGAGAGCTCTGCATAAATCTCAACTGTGATACTACTAGACAGAGTAGTGAAAAATGGTTTCTTGAATTTGAAAGGCAAGATTCAGATTCAGCTCAGCCACATTTACAAAGCTTTTGTTACCACCTTCTACAAACATTCAAGTATTCAGGTTTTGTAGCAAACATTGTGGAATAAGACAGCAACAGAATTTGAGCTTGTAAATAATTTCCAAATGTGTATTCAGTTCTAAGTTTCAGTTTATACTGCACTAGGTAATTCTATAACAGTCAAATACAGAAAAGGAAACTAAAGCATGGGGTAATACAGGAATCTAATATCATACAAAACTGGCAATAACTGCAAGCCAAAAAGAAAGCAAAAAATCAAAATGATGCTTCAAAGACCTTTAGAAATAATTACAAATATGGAACCACTCTAAGGATTTCTTATTCAAATCTTTAATAAAGTATTCCTCAAAGGAAAATCCTTGAATCATTTACTCAGTCCTGATCAAGTGAATTGAGAACGAAGTAATGAAAGTAAGTAATCAGAAATACTTTTTTTTTTTTTTAAAAAAAAACTGTGCTCAAATAGTAGAATATTGGAAAATAATAGTAATTAATATCTTCATAACTGTTAAGTATGCATAAACAAGCACGCCAGCTCTCTCCGTCCCTGCAAGCACAATATGGGTTTACATCTGGTCTCAAGAAGCAATGGGCAGATCCCAAGCAGTTTGACTGCTCGGTTTAGATAAGCGCCCAGAAGTGTGGGTACGTATCCAAAGCTTATTCAACCTACCTGAACCTGGGCCGGCAAAACAGAGCTGGCAGCTTTGTCGCAACAGGCGTTTGCCTGGCATTTCTGGCACTTGCTGCTTCCAGTTGGGCTAGAGATACTGCAGGAATCATTCCTCTTTTGACATTCCATATTGTTGTAATGGCAGGAAGCTAGAAGTGTGGGGATGCACAACATGGAGAATGAAAGAGAAAAACATTTAAATGCTCTGAGGCAGAGTTTGGAGCAGGCACCCAGTAGCCAGGAGCTGCCTTCTGCAGTTTGTCAACCAGTTGTAGCGTTACGGTCACATAATCAAATTTGTTTTTTAGCCTTTTTAATACTTAGGAGATTGTCACACAAGTTGCTCCACACCGTGAAACCTAAGGGCCAAACGGTGCCTCTCATTCAGGCTGTTGGGGGCACACCACTGTGCTCAAGCTGGAATGAGCCAGGAATTTAACTGGTGAAAAATGCATCTGCCTCTACCAGGGAGAGGTGACCTTTTCAGCAAAGTATATCTGAAAAATAACAGCTTCTGTGTAAGACTAGTGTTTGTCTCAATATTGCTTCTGATGATACTGGTGTATCACCCAGCATTTGCAAAGCACCTGTTTACTGAGCATAGGGTCTATAAAAAGAATAAAAAGAACTGCTCCTCAGCTAGCCTCTTGTTTAACATTAATGGCATGATGCAGCGAAGGCTTTCAAAAAACATGTCAACAATGAAAGCTATTTTCGCCTATGGACTTTTCAGGTCATGCATGAATGGTAAAGTTTCCTCTGTGACCAGCTAGGTGATTGTGGGGGAATCACCTGAGAAGCTGAAGTAACAGTTAAAACTAAATCAATATATATATAAAAATAAAAACCAATGATTTGATTGTGCTGAGAAGATGACAGATTTTTCCCTGGAGATAGAAGACAAGATTTTCTGGCTCGAAGAAGCCCAACGCAAGCAGCATGCCTGACCAAACCCCTTGGCTGGGCAGCACAGCCCAGCAGGCCACGGGAGCCATGGAGAGCCAAGAGCTCGCAAGCTCTAATCTGAGATCTGTCACCATCCACCGCACAGCCTTGGGCAAGTTACTTAACCTCCTTGTGTCTCACTTTCACCATCTGTAGGACTGGGCTAGCACTCACTTGGCCAGCAGATCAGAGTATTCAGATGCTTAATTAAGGATAGCTGGAGTGATTAAGTGCCAGCTGCTCGATGGCTGTCACTGCCCGGCACCAGGCACTCAAGCCAGGCGCGGTGCCCGTGGAGGAGGGCAGGGCAGGACACCACAATGGGTGGGTCAGCATCTCTCAGCTCCAGTGTAGTAACCTGGCATTGGCCTCCTCCCAGCCCTTGGCGGATGCACACCAGGGCAGGCCCAGCCACTCCTGGCCTGCTGGGGCTGGGAGCAGAGCCAAGCCATGCCTCCAGGCGCTGCCACAAGTGGATCTCCTGCGCTTGTGGGAAGCCGGAGCCAGGCGCATCCCACTCCTCCCTCGGGCTGCAAGAGGTGATGGAGAAGAAAAGCCAAACAGGTGGGCTCCATCTGCCCTTCTGCAACGGCCACAAGCCCAGGAGAGGTCTGACTGCAGCCGTGCTCCAGCTGAGACTGACTGCAGGAGCTGCCTGGTCACCCAGGAAGTGAATCATACATATACACAGGTACTAAGTGCACCTTGGAATAAATGTCACAAAAGTACAAGTGACTGCACAAGTTGCAAGGGGACACATCAGCAGGGAAGAGAAACAATTTCACGCACTGTCAGTAATCATTGCATCACCAAATAATGAAAATGAGACGATACAGTAAAACGGTGTAATTATAACACAATCTGTGAATCCACGAGCCAACTTAACTTCCAAGGCCTAGAACTAGGTGGCAGAAAAGAAGTTCCTTTATCGATACAACATTTATTTTTTTAAATATTCTTGCCAGTGTCCCAGCTTTTTCCTGCTGACCTGCTCATCATGACAAATCCACTTGCATTTTCCAAAGTTGAACATGATCAAAAGGGTACTCCTCGCCTAGGTCTGCTCTATAAAAACCGAAGTGTTTTGATTTAGAGAGACTCCAGGTAATTTTAACCCTTTAATATCATATTAACCTGCTTTATATGCTACATGACTTCTGCAGGCAGTATCAGACCTACCCACTCTGCCCACAAGAGGCCAAATACCCCATTGTGACTCCGAACCCCAGCAGGAGACAGCCTAAGTATTACCAGAGGAAAAACGAGGAGAGGATTGTAGTATGTGGCTCCCAGTTCTCAACTATATTTCTCTCATTTTCCTGTGACCTAAGTGATGAAATTGCATTTAAACTCAATTCAGGCATCTAAAATATAGATCTCTGTTTTAACAGGCAGGCTTTTGTGGTATTGCAGATTTAATATGGTAATGACTGAACAGATGTTTAGGAAATTGCATACACTAGCTGATGCTGACTGGCAAAGGATTCATATTTTAGGTGTTTGACTTGTATGGGTTTAGGCATGCCACAGCCAAAAGTCTGTTTTCTGCTTGAAGACGAGTAGCTAGAAAAGTCTCTGCACTTTGCCTTTGTGGCAAATCAATGAGCTGCACAAGTCAACTGTAAATCTCTCCTCCATATGCAATGATTTCTAATGACCAGTCTCCTTTGCATATTTGCACCACGGCTGAGCTATCACCACAGCTTTCACTCTAAATAAGTAACTCAAGACTTGCAGAAACAAACCTCAAATCAAAGCCTGACAAATCAGTGCAAGAAAACACACCAAAGAGTTTTAAAACACCACATCACGTACCAGAGCTTTCTTACAGAGTGATGCATGCCGCTGGATCACAGGCAGCTGTTCGCATTAGGAAGCGTAATTCAATAAAACAAAAGGTGGCAAAATTGAGCCCAGATTGATGAAGATGATTTACCTTCAAATTGACAGCATCGCTGAGCAGTGAGGCAGGGAGGGCAGACATCACTTGGTTTCCTGCAGCACCATGTTAACTGACAGCAATGAGGATTCCAGTCGGGGCTGGGAGCTTTATTTAACCCCCAAGTGTCTCCACGTCAACCCTGACAGTTCAAGAACTGCTTGGCCATTTGGGCTGCGTGGAGCAGACGGCTTCTGATCAGAGATGAGTGCTGGTGCCCAGGGTCTGCAGGCTGCAAAATTCAGCTAAGTCTGGCTGGGGTCGTCAACCCTGGGACCGCCACTTTCTAGCCGCTATGGGCAGGTGATGCGCTGGGCAATACTGCTGAACATGTTCAGGCCTCTCTGCAGTACAGCCAGAGCTTGCCTGATTTATAATTTATATCCCTGTGATTTTGCTGCCTGGTGCTACAATATCAGTTATGCCTCTGGGTCACTCCGTATAGACTTCTGAAAGAAATGGAGGGCATGCAGAGGTGGCGGAAGAGAATGATTAAAAACCAGACCATCCTGGCTCTGCAAAAACAGAGTCCCCACAACTCCCATTAAACCAGCTCACATTCTTCAAATCGCAGATCTGCATGACAACAGTCATCGCTGTTCACAAGTTTATTATTGTTCCAAAAGGAAAAAAAAAAAAAGAGGGGGGGTGGGGGAAGAAAAAGAAATGGGTGGCAAGATTTAAAAAGTCAAAAAGCCAGTGTGCTGGGAGAACAAGAGCTCATATTTCGGGACAGAGTATGGTGATTACTTCTAGGCATGGTGCTATCTGTACTCCTTCTCCTGATGTTGTTCAAATATTCATTTTTGTACTGATTTAATAAGGAGTTTACATGCACATAAATCAGAAATGAGCCCTATCTTTATAGGTTGAGACGTTCTGAATGCTGTTAATTTTCACTAAATCATGTGAACTGAGTCTTCTTCAGCAACATGCCCATGTTTCTTTCAATCTGGGGTAATTCATCTTCATTTTGGGATCTCAGTCTGACAGCCCAGAGTAAAGAACATACCATACAAGCACACCCCAGGAAGCTGTGCCTTCCAAACTTGTGTCTATATGGAGCAGAAGAAGAAAAAGCAAGACGATGGAAGCAAGTTGCTGAGAGCTACCGGTAAAGCTGCTAGCAGAACCAGAACTACAGTCTCTTGACCCCTGTCTTGATGTCGTCAAACCCATCTGCACTGTAACAGCGACCAACTGTTTGCAGTCATCCATTTCAGGGAGATGAAAAATAAAGGAAAACATATCAAGCTATTTTACACATTCTAAGAGGAGTATCTTATTTCCTCAGGTTATAACATCCTATAAAGAACGGGCACGTTTTGCTTAGATATGGTAATACATATACAGAAATATTTTCCTAATGGGTTTCAGTTAAGAATTACACAACAGTAAGAAGTTTGGGGACACTGTCCTGTTTACTCAATTCGATTTTAATCTACTTTCACAAGTGCTTTAATTTGTATATACATTTAATGATGCACTTCTTTGGCACACTTTAGATCAGACCTCAATCCTACAGACACTTCCATGCACGGTTACCTTAACGTACAACACAGAGCATCAATGTGGATTTATGCATGTCGAATTGGAAAGAATCAGGGTTTCATTGTTTCCCATCTTCTAGTGATGTTTGTCTCATTCCTTTGATATTCTTTGATTGATTTATTTCCACATTTATGCATTTATTTCCAAACCAATACATCATTTGAATTTAAAAGAGAAAAACTCTTCAGGAATTTAACACGACGAAAAATGAAAGAATCATACTGCTAAAAGAGGAAAATCAGAAAGTTATCCTCATGTCAGAGAAATGCACTGAAAAAAAAAAAAATCACATCTAAGCTGTCTTGAGAACTATTTTATGGTCACAGCTTAAAATCCGTTTGGAACTATTGTGACGGTAACATTGCTGCTTGGATATTCTTCATCATCTCAGCTAAGCGAAAATATTCAGGAATGTTCACTGAACTTGAAAGCAAAAAAGAAGGTTATACAATGCAGAAGAACTATTGTTTAATATTATAACTTACTTTGTTACCACAGTACTGCTTGCCTTGGATTACAAGTTCATGAGAAAAATCACTATCTCTGTCCTGAACCAACAGAAGAGAGCATCAGCTAATAAACAGCTTCCCCAACATCAAGCAACCTCTATGCAAAATCCTTGTCTCCTGCAAACAAACAACCCTAAACTATGCCTAGGACTCAAATGCTTTCTAATATTTGGTACTGTGCCTTCAAGCAATTGTACAGAGCAATCTACAACAACTGGTCAGCAGCATTTCTTGGGAAAAATAGACTGTAATAGGAAACATGCTGCAATAGCAGGGGAAGGACACACCTGGGCTGAAGTCTTGAGGACAAGAACAATTCGATAGGATATTCTCAGTTTAGGCTTTGTCTAACGACATCTTTTATCCCAATAATTATCCAAAAATTTCACTAACTCAACAACAAATAACCAAAAATGCACCTTGTGCCAGAGGGCTGAAGTACAGCAAAGCTGCCCTGTTTCTATGTGGGTTTTCCCAAAACTAAACCCATGCACAAGCACTGCTCAGGCAGCAAGTCCTACATGTGCAAAGTAACTGTGTAACACACAAACCTAACCATAGCAAAGGCTGAAGGAATTTCAGGCAGCAGTTCTGCTCTCAGCCTTGGTACACCTACCAAGTGCCAGGTACATAGAAAATTTGGGCAAGACTGAAAAGTAAGACAAAAATCAAAAACCTTCCCAGACAAATGCATCCAAGTAGGAAAAGGTGGTCTGCGTGCAGAACCTGAGAGAAAAGCGTAGTGTGCTAATTGGAAGGGAGCTATGCTGCTTTCTCCAAGCCAGTAGAACGTTAAAGGAATTATTTCTGCGTTTTGTTGAAGGGGTGGCCCTAAGCAGTGATTTAATTTGTACAAGAAGGTCCAAACTGTGCCTTTCTCTGCACCCAGCAAACCTCTTGAAGTAACCAGCACCACCCTGCTGTGCTTTCCTCAGCACTCATGGCTGAGTCCCATCATTGGGCTCCTAAGCACACGAAACAGCAGGAAACAAATTACGCCTTTTGCAGAACTTCTACCTCTAGCTGGCTGCAGAAATGAAAAATGAAACATTGCATATTTCCCTTCCACCCACTGAAGGTAAGTTTTTCAGGCAAAAGCATCACATCACTTGTGTGTCAGGGGAGAGTACTTGTAGTCCAATTAATAAAAATGTAGATTCTGAAGCACAAGCTACAGTAAATCCCCAAAAAAATAAAAAAATATAAAGTATGTGTGCACACAATTGAGCAGCAGCCTGTTCTGCCCATGTATGCTATGTGCCAGAACAACTACTTTAAGGATATATGGTTTATACCTTGAACTATGCATTGGTAACCTTTTGAAGTAGGATTTTGTTTCCTAATCTCCAAAGAGATTTCAAACTGATCACATTGTACCGATGCAAATGCTTGTGCATGCAGTGTGTTTTCCTTGAGTATTTACAAATGTTTCTCTTATTCATGAACTACCTCATAAGCAGGAACTTGTTTGAACAAGTATTCCTGGAAAAGGAAAAGTAACAAACATGATAGTTGATTAGTCCCTTTTCATACGCAATATCCAAAAAGTTCCTCTCTCATAGCTGTTTGGAGAACTAATTTATTTCTGTTTGCATTGTGCTGCAAAGGTGCAAGCCCCCATCTAAGCGTTTGCTGTTATTACACTGCCAGTGTCTGAGCGTGCACGCGGCCCCTCTTAGAAATACTCGTGCTTGCATTTCTGAAAAGAGAAAGCCAGAGCGCTGGAGAAAAGCCAGTCAAAAATCTATATCGTGTATTTTTTCACCCAAATATTGCTTTTAATGTATAATCAATCTTTATGGGCTGCTGCTGCAGGGAAGGTGTAAATAGAATTGAGTTTTCATACAATTGCAAGTTGTACGAATCTTTTAAAAACACGATTATAGTGTTCTTCATTCCAGACCAATATCGATTATTCCTGAAGTTACACATAAATTCCTTTCAGACTCAGACATTTCATGTCGTATGAACATACTTATTAATGGGAAATATCCCTTCTACCATACCAAATGCCATCCCACTTGCCAGGCTTATTTAATAATGAACGGTTATTCCCTTCCTATTCCCATATAATATTTTAAACACATTTTAGCCCACCTGCCTGCCATATTTCACTTGTTACCATTGTTCTGTGCAGAACTTTATGAGGATAGAGGAAGATATTTTGTGACATCTGTGTCTGTGTCCTGACCATAAGGCCATTGCTCTCAGTGCTGGTCTTGAGCCCACCCTAAAGACACAAAGCCCAAACAACAACAAGTGGCAGAATTCAAATTTTTACACCGAGGCAGAAGCCATTCCTGGGATGCAGTGCCATGAATCACGCAGGAAACAAGAGAGAGGGGCTGCCCCGCAGCGCGAGCACCACACGGGTGCTTGGGCAGCCGAGTTCTGCCGCACATCCCTGGGCTGAAACACGATGGTAAGCAACACATCTCTCCTTTCATCTTTCTGATGTCTGCTTTCTACTTCCTAAATATATTTAAAGTAAAAAAAAAACACAAAACCAAAAAAATGCAACATGGTGAAATTTATGTTCTCAATAGATTGCAGATAAGTCATAGGGCAAAGAGCGTGAAAAGCAGCGAGTCACTTGGAAGGAAATTAGGAATTCAGCAGTTTCCTCCTCGGTTGGCTACTCAGGCAGAGAGGTGCTGTTTGCTGCCCCTCATGTGGCATGCTGCTGCTGCAGCTTTGCACGAGGGCAATGCAAGAGTCTGCTTGATCGTCAGTTATTAGAGTGCATTTCAGCAAAAGTAAACACAAAGTTCCGTTTGCAATAAAATGCTTTTGTTATTTTTCATGGTTTTATGCCTCAAAACGCTCCTTACGTTTTCTCTCAGCGTTTGATGCTATTTAAGTTTACGTTTGAGTTGTCCTAATTAACTTTAAGAAACAAAGTAAACTGTATGTGCTTTTTTTGCCCCTAAGGACAATTATTGCATAGAATATAACCACTAAGATATTTTTACATTGTAAGAAAGTGAGTATAACGTATATTACAACTCATTTTCCAGCACTGGATTGCATTATAAATATGCTTTAAGCTGCCAGTTGTAAAATGATAGTGGAAAATTAAAACAAGCATAACCCACATTATTTAAGCTGAATTTTACAGCCAAGTAAGAACCAAAATGAAATAAAAACACAGTATTTGCTGAAGAAAATTTACTTGGAATAATACAAAAAAAAGATCTTGTTTTTAGGGATAAAATCTACTTAGCAAAAAAAAAAAAAAAAAAAAAAAAAAAAAAGAACACAGAGTAGATGAAAACATTTGCCATCTGTTGAGAACATGGAACTGGTTTCCCTGTTACAAGTAGTAATCTTAAAGCCAGGGATTAATATCTGTAGCAGCATCACCTCCTGCAAGCCCAAGCACAACAGCTCAGAGCTCGGTTTGCCTGCAGCCATCACGGCCCCTGGCACGCTGGCTATGCCCCACAACCACCAATTTCGTAGGATTTCAGTCTGGCCACAGATGCCTCCTCACACTTCCATGGGCAGAGCATGCTCATCAGGAGGTGGAAGTGGAAATGTCAGCACGTGTCTCTCACCCATAGAATCATAGAATATCCTGACTGAGAAAAGACAGAAATTGGCTGGAAATGGCTGGGGTGGGGAGTTTGTCTGCTTTGCTTTGCTTTCTTTTCCCTCAGATATATCAATTTTAATTCATCTGAAAACCAAATTAACTGTTGTGGCTGACACCACTATCAGACAATGCATTGGCTTTAAGTTATGCACTGCTGTTGGTATCAAAACCAGACCAGTAATGAGGATGTTGAGTCTCGAGACCAAGCTTAGGGACAACCAGGACTACCAAAATACCAAAATACCTGTGATGAGCTACCAGAATTTTCACTGTCAGGTACAAACGAAATCAGACGCTGAATTTTACAGCAGCATGAAGCGTTACAGATAATCATCACCAATACAAAATATTTGAAGAAAGTGAACAGGATCTTTTATTGATTACTGAAAGCATTTGTCAGGGAAGAATCACATTTCTAATACTCCCTAAGCGTGGGTTAGAGACCATCACCAAAGAAAAGTTTTTGGACTAGATAAACTTCTTTCCTGATCCAAGAGAGTAACTATGTTCTGTTGAAAAGTTCATAATGAATAAGATTCTCATCTTTTCACATCAGAAATTTTCATTCACTACATAGTCTTGTCCTGACACAAATACTACTTTTTACAGTAGATACTTTCAAAAATTTTTCTGCATGGATTTTTATTTTCATTTTGCAATTGCAAAGTTTTTTTTTCTTCTTTCCACAGAAATAAGACCAGTGCTTTTTATTCAACATTACTAACAATTAACATTGTAAGTTTATTGTGCATGTCATAATATCAACAGCTAATTTATAAAATAATCCTATTTGTTGTTTCATGAAGCATGTATTTTCCCTCCTTAGCCACAACGCTATGTTGTTCTAACAACTAAAATTTATGCCATATCACTCGTAATTAAAAGCCTTATATTTAAAGTTAGCTCACTGATGCCAAACCTGATTTGCTGTTCCTCGAGCCTCAATCTGACATAATGGTCTCTGAGCCTGTACCTTGCTTGTTATTAAGCCACTACAGCTTGAACCTTCACCTTGCTTCAGAAAACCTTCTGCTTGGAAACTGAAGACACGTCTGAACCACTGCTGATCTCTGGAGCATCTCAACTTAATATTTATTCATTATTATAAACATCTGTTTGCTTGGTGAATATGATCCCCAAAATATTTTTATTTATACAGTACTGTTCTTTCTGGTCTTTAAAGTATTTCCTAAGTTGATGTATACTGAAGAGAACACTCCGTATGTTTTCCACTTTAAAGGCTCTCACAATCTAGGTCATTTTGAAGGAAGTCGTTATAGTTGTTAAACCTTCTCTCACTTTTTTTTTTTTTTTTTTTATTTACCTCAAAGTCCCTAAGCAAAAATATATAAGGAAAAAAGGGAGTGGAAAACAACTTTATGTTATAATACAGAATATTTCATCAGTGCTTCACTGGTAGGGTAAATAGAGTGGAGAGATGGGAGAACTCAACTTGAATGAAGACGACACTTCAAGGAAGGGAAGAAGGATAAAGTAACATTTTGCATACTGATTGCCGCTATGTGATACAAGGCAAATGTATGTACATCTCAGATTAAACCAGAAAAAAAATCTCGACTGTTGTGATGCATGATAATCATTTTTTGTCTCCATCCTTATCCACAGCCTTACGGGTAGCATTACAGGTTTGACCTTCAGATGCTGGCAGCCAGGGTGGGTCTCTCAAAGCCACTGCACAGCAGCTTCCAGCTTTCTCAGTGTTTTCTGGTCCCACCCTCACTAAGCCCACGGACAGACCTGCCTTCATCAAGGCTAACATAGATCGTGTTTAGGCAGATCCTCATCTAAAAGTTGTTACAGCCTCAGTGCAAGTACATGCAAAAGTGGTGTGGACAACACGGGCAGTTTCCTGCCAGAGCTGTGAATGACCTGAACAGAGATGTTAAAGCAAGCAGCAAGACATTAATAATTAACTCACAATTCACCATAACAATACTAATTATGGCGTGTAATGTGGTGTTATGCAGAACATAATACATGCTTCTACAGGAAATCAATTGTAATTTGCCAAGTAATGTAGGGTTGTGAAATGTGTTTCTACCACTAGCAGTGGAATTTAAAAGCCTGATTTAAATCTTCACCTTGGTGACACATTTTCTGAAAGCAGAAGAAGTCTAGACAGATTTGAAGGCAATTTTATCTGCACAAGAAATGGGGTTGAGTTTCTCAGCTAAGTAGCCTACAGGGAGAGGGACCAGAGTTCTGTCTGGTATTTCAGAGACCATACAGCATTCTTCCATGAAGCTTATCTCTCATCTGCTAGCTCAACTGAAGGATCTAGCAAATCCGTCACATTCAAATCAAATATCAATCCAACTGCCATTGTTCCTCTGCTTATCAGAGATGCAATCCACTTGATAAAGAAGGATACACAGTGCTTCTTTAAGCACCTAGCAATACATCTGCAGCAGACAGCAGGCTTGTTCGAGGCCATCCATCTGTGAGCAGCAGAGTAACAGAGGCTAAAAAGCCTATGATTATGAAACAGGCAGAGAATGAAATATTACTGCTAAGGCACAGGTGAATTTTAGTTGCACTTTCAGTTCATAAAGTCAAACTCTGAGGCTTATCTGAGCAGGGAGACTCATCTCCACCACACGAATACATAAGAACAGCAAATATCCTCTAACAGTGCAAGAGATTTGATCAGGCTGCAGGTGAGTAAGAAAAACCTCTCAGGAGACAGGAGCCAAACATTTCCACCCTCACCTACAGCCCTCAAACCACTGACGTTCACTATGGTGTTCTGAGGCTGGTGCTCCAATGTCCCTTGGGGATGGCACCTTCACACCACTGAGGTGTGCCATCATCACGGGGCTGAGCAATGCCATGCTCTCAGGGCAGGCAGAAGTCCCATTGCCCAGACAACAGCTGCACAAGAATGATACCACCTTAGAAGATGCAGACTCAGGTTCATTGTGCAATCTCTCACGGCAACATTTCTGTTAAAGTACTGATGCTCAGAGGGCTGGGGGGGGGGGGCGTGAGAGG
>VXAV01008954.1:333274-359727 GCA_013399715.1 Alectura lathami | reverse complement strand
TGGGGGGGGGGGGAGGAGAAGTGTCCTGTGTGAAGGGGGCTGATACCTGCCCCTCTCCCTGAAAGAGAAGAGGTGAAGAACCCAAGGGCCCAAAAAAATTGTGCTGTGCATGAACCCAGACTGACCTGTGTCATCCTACAGAAGAACCACCACACCTCACACATATGATCCTTTAAAAAAAATGTGCTTGATAGGAAAACTTAACAAATCTGTGCCTTTATTAAGCCTGCCCCTTCCTTCTAAAATCCCATCCTTAATTCTCTTTTTAGCTGCTTGTATGTCTGGATCAAAGAAAAGATGGATTTTAGTGTATTTTAAAAAACGCTGAGCTTGGAAACTGTTCCTCAAAATTACTAATTGTGTCTAGTTAAATAGCTGAATAATATTTTCATTTAAATGGGGAAGCAGCTCTCTTTCCCACCCCTACAAGCAGCAGGAACAAGACAATATTCCCACCTCCAAACCTGAACCAGAGCAAAGTCTACACGGTAAACAAGGAGAGGCTGCTTTGGTTAATCACTTCTTCATGACTGTAGGGAAACTGGCCAAAATAAAATCACAGCATTTTACTGTGCCTGCTGAAATCTGCTGCACTTCTCCCTGCAAGGGGCAAAGCTGACTCCAGCCCTCCTCTGCCAACATGCTCCAGTCCTTTCCTGATGGTACAGGAATAAAGAGAATAAAGACAGAGGTGGCTGCTTCCACAGACAGCCCCCGGATACACTCCAGCCAGCCAAAATCAGCACTTGGTTTTATTGCCAGGTTTTCTCAGCACCCTGCTAACAGGAAAATTGCCTCAAAACCTTTTTTGAGGGGGAATTTTCCTTTTCAGCTCCATCTTCCAGACAGACACACTGATCATACTGAAGGCTAGGCCTGCAAGTAGGATGTAAATTACCGTACCAGCTCGGCTGCCATATATTTAATAACTTATTCACAGTTGCAGGAGAGATATAAGGTTAGATTATACGGGGGGAGACAAAGAGGGAGTACAATTCCCTAGTGTTATACAGGACTTTCCATAAATACTTCAGTATCACAGTGGAGGAAACCCTCTCATCACATTGCGTGGGGTAAAAATTGGGGTTAAAGCTATAGTGGTGTTGGCTGATTCCCTTGTGCATGGGAATAGTTGCTGTGAGCAAGAGAAGAGAAAGTCAATTTGGGGGGGAAAAAAAAAAAAAAAAAGCTTTTATTTGTTGGATAGAATGATACTGTTGCCTGCAAATGTCAAGGATGGGAAAACTCATGTCAAGCACCTGGTCCAGCCATCAGTCTATCTCCAGCACAAAATGAAGGCTGACATGGAACCAACACTGAGCTCCCTGCGTCCCTGCTGGCAGCGCGGGCTGGAGGCTGTGCTATGCAGATTTTGCTATTAGTGTGATTGACCTAATATTGGATGACTCCGTACCCAAGTGCTTGTGCAAAATAATAAGCCCGGCTACTGAGCAATTATTAAATACAAGGAATTGTTAAATCCTTGCATTGTACACATTCTAAAGGAAATTAATCATTTTGAACTCTGGAGAATACAGTTTTATAAGAAGAGAAGAAATAGCAAATACACAATAGGGTATTTAAATGCTAATACAGTCGAACAGTTTAAAGCATAGCATACATTTTAATGGTGGTTTACTGAATACTAATTATGCTCTGCTAAGTAGCAGTAAGTAGCATTTATGATGATTTGTTCAAAGTATTGATCCAGACGGTGACAAGCATGATTTTTCTTACTGTATATATCCTTAAAAACAAATATTATCAGATTACCAAGTCTTAAAATGTTTTCTTTTGAGTTTGCTGTTACATCTCTCAGTGGCAGCTAAATATGCTACAGCTCAGTACTATTTCAGCTCAATGGCACGAGGCAAAGACAGATTGTTATTTACGATCTGAAATTTATTCTCCTCTGCTACTCGAGGCTGACAACTTTGCATGTGTTCGCATCTGGTCACACAGTAGACTATGCAGGCTGGAGAGGCTTAAACAAATAGCCGTGCCTGGTGTTTTGTCAGCAGAAGTAACGCTTCTGAAACACATGGCTCATCCCACATCTGGACAGGCTGAGCCACCCTGTAGGCTTCACCGGGCACAGAGTGACACACAGCGGTGACAACCCATGTGCGTGGTTAAATCAGGCAGGTACTCAGCCCAACTTTTAAGCAGACAGTGACTGTGCACCTAAGTTTCCTCCATAGTGAATGCAGAGAAGCTGCACTTGCACAGCCTGAAGGAACACCTCTTGCCATTCAGCTGCACTGGCACTGGATCAGAGGAAGGTGGCTGGGACAGACACCAGCAGAGTTTGTCCCCTATCCCGTACTGCACAGCCCATTTGTATACCTCAAGCACCAAGTGGCACTAACACAAAGCCATCCATTCTAAATAAATATTTTTATACCAATGTTCAATTTGATTAACGTACAATACCTGCTGCATTAAATGGAAATTAAATAAGCATGTTGAAAATTCAATTTAAAGCTTTTCTGTTTTCTTTTATCCATTACATCAAAGATATCAAAAAAGTAGTGGTTTTATTTTTTTCATGTGTTTCAGAAATACGATGTGAATAGAACTGACTTAAAGGGAACATGAATGCAAAAGTAGATTCAACTCTATTAACTTTTACAATTTTGCTGCAGAAACTGTTTCTCTTGATATTTTAATTCTAGCTTTGCTGATCGCAGAAAGCAGCAAGGTCAAAACCTCTGCTAATGTTCCTCAGCCTGCACAGGATCGCTTAGCATAATTCAAGTAGTTGTAAAAAAAATTAGTACTGCACACCATGATAAATGGTTTGTGTTTCTCTCCCCAATGTAACAGGATTAGGGTAAGAGAATGTACCATTTTAGTAGTTCAGCTGAAACAAACATATCAAAAGGCCAATTTACGCTTCCAAGATTACTTGTAATCACATAATGTTTAAGAAATTATTTCAGTGTAGCATTATTCTGCTATATAACTGTAAGTAGGCCATTCACTAAAATATCTTTGCTGTTTTTTGCAGCAACAAATCACAGATGTTTTACAATTTATTTTTATCACTAAAATTACAGAGAATAGAGCTGTGTTTACACTGTCATAAGGGTAGTGTATATGGCTGTGAAAGTAACAAAATAATCTGACACTGACAAAATTACCATCTTCTTTGTTATGTCTTACTGCTAGAAACTACTACCAAAAAAAAAAAAAAAAACCACTTTCATCTCAGCCACCTTGATACGAAATAAATAGATTGTAAAGAAGTCTTTATCAATGCACTAATATTTATCAGCAGTTGAAAATCCAACTTTTGTTTTTCTCTGACAGGCTTTCAGTTTGAAACTGCACCTTATAAACTATCAGGGTATTTGGGTATGGGAGAATTAACAAGTTCCTTGGTCAAATCCCCTTCCCACACTCCCACTTCATTTTTGGAAGAGCAGTTATCCACAGCAGGCAATGCACAGAGACAAAACAGCTTTCAAGAGACTGGCAGAAAGCTTCTCACTGAGCATCCCATTTGATTCCAGCTACCAGCAACTGGAAGTCGGGGCGATAATGCTGAGACATTCACTTCCTCTGCTACTGGAATGCTGCCAAAGCAATTAAAGGTTGCTGACTTAGCCATGACACGGAGGATATATAAAATAATTTTACACCCCATCATATTGAGGTAATGGGTACATGCACCCATAGATGAGGGAGTGACGACTACACAGCGTGGATGAAATTAACTGACAGAACATTAAGCGAGAGCAAACGGCTTTCAGATGAGGGGCAGACCCCTGCCGCCAGCCCGCCCCAAAGCCAGGGTGCCCAGGTACAGATTTCCCAGCCCAGCCCAGCTCCAGCTTTCTTAGATCCCCATTTGGACTCCGTGTCCTGCCTCCAGTGCTCACTACACAACCAGCCCAGCCTGCAATAAGCACAGCACCCAAAGGGATGCATCTGCAGAACGAAGGGTGCAGACTTGACCACAGCTCTGGGACAGCAATGCAGCGCTGCACCAGTAAGCGGCCTTTAATTCTGCTTAATATAATTATCAATATATTAAAAAAAAATAACAAGTAGATGAGGAGTTGTCATAGCAACAGCTACCCTCCTAGGAATACGAAAGATGTGGGACCACCCTCACAGAGGGAATGTTTTATTTATTGTTTCATATTCTGGATGTTCAGTGAAGTCACGCCACTGGACACCACTGGGCGCTGGTGGCCTTCGCTCGGTATTTATAAGCCATCTCTGCAACAATGCAAAGTAGAAAGACAGAGGAATTCATTTCCATCCCTGTGATGATGAGTGTATAACGACCTATGGGTTTTTCTATTTGTAGTTTTTTTTTGTGGTTTTTGTTATCATTATTCTTAAACTATGCACTGTTTTTGCTTCAAATCATCCATTTCACCGATAGCCGAACTTACATGAATTCAAAACATTTTGAAGCATATCCTTAAAACCCTCTGGTATTTATGGGACAAAATCACATCAAAATATTTTGCTGTATGGGAATGGAGCTAAGTAAGTGACGAAAATTGAGCGTAAGGCAAACACTGCAAAGAGACGAGTCCTTAACTCACACACCAGCTCCAGTAACACCGAACACCAGAGGCCACCTATGGCAAACGTGACATTTCATAGACGCTATTTTTATGAATGGACACCACAAGAGAAAGGGAGTGAAGATGAAGTTAAAATGCCAGATTTAGCAGTAGTAGTAGAATTAGTAGTAGTAGTAATAAAATATCAGCAACAACAAACTAAACTCCATGTAGCTGCCTCTCTAAACCTAACTTCTGTTCAGTAGAAGAGGAAATGGTTTCATTTCTCACTTACTTTGAGGCTGTTTTGTCACCGACATCAGCAGAACAGTGCCTTCCATCTCCATTTTTGACTGCATTTTGTCTCCTACACAGCTTATCTGTTCCTCTCTTTCCTCCTGCACAGTATTCTGTAGAGATGCCCTGCTAACTCAGCCAGGTGAGACAACAGGACATTTGTTCCCACTTCCCATCATTTCCCTGAATAACAACCTAAATAATACTTCTAATCCAGAGTGATATTACCTTAGCACAGTGATAATGTACTTGCATGTAGTATGAAATGTAAACTTTGTTTTTAAAAAAAAATCAATATTACCAGATGGAAGCATAAAAAGGATACTAATGATGAAACAGAAAATAAAATAGTAATTAAGGAAAAAAATAAAACAAACCAACCGAACAAAATACAACAGCCTTCACTCTCTGGCAGATTTTTTAGCCGAAGCAGACTGGATTTAAATCTAAGTTGAGTTTAAAAAACAAACAAACTAAAAAGCAACTTTGTCTTCTGGAGGCAGAGAAACAGAATTCAAATCACCCTTCCAAAAAATCTCCTTTTAAAAATGCAATACTCTGAGCCTAGGTATCTGCACAGTTGACAATGGCAGTGGAACATGCACTTGCTTCTTACCACTTCTACAAATGTCTGCAATGAAATATCCCATAGCAGCCCAGCTAGAAAGTTTTCTCCAACAAAACTTTCTTTTTGCTTGCTTCAGCTTACCTTTATCTCAATCATGAAAAAGAGAAGGAGCAAAAACTTTTGTAAAGCATGAGATAAGTCTGGAAAATCAACTATTCATGTAGCCACGTTTGTGAGCAGGATCCCCACTCTGCGCTCCATCGTGGACAACTTTCACACTGCCTCATCTTGCCATCTGTACTGATGGACACAAGAACCTCCAAAGAGCTGCCATGGGACGCGAGGACCAGGGAATGTCTCGGGGGGAAAGAGGACCCGTCTACTGCCACCCCCCACCCCCTTTATTACAGTGGGGTAGAGCTCCCAGTGACTGCCAGCAGAAGAGCAGGAGGGAGAATTGTTTTGGTGATTACTCAGCCACGAGGTCTTTTTGATGTCGAGCACATGCAATGACTGTTGATGGCAAAAGCAGGTGTGGGGGAGAGAAGTCAGGATTTTATTGTTTGAGCGAAAGGCACTTCAAGGGAAAATGGAACATTCAAGTTATAAAAAAACCTATTTCATTCATGTGCTTTAAAATTGCAATAATCCATTTGATGCCACAGAGAAGAAAGAAAAAAGGAATCAAAGAACAATAAGAAGGATGCTACCACTTATAATTTTATTCTCTTCTCTACAAGTTCTGTAGCCCTCTTTTTCCTGTTCTGTCATGAATCCTCCACGTCTGCAAAAGTCCTCCAGCCAGAGACAGGTTCCAGCCAGTAAGACTCTCTGTAGCTTTTGACAGCTGAAGATCCATGAAGGACCAAATCATCCTCAAGTTTGCACACTTGAACAACACTAGAGATAAGAACAAACTTTACAATCCTGGATAATCCTCACTTTACTAATAAGCAATTTTATCTAAATCCTCCTTTAGAAAATCGTGCTTCCCTGAGTGATGCTAGGGGAAGGAAGATGCCACATCCAATTTCCAGCTCTGTTCAGCGCATGTTAACCTCAGGTCCTGTCGAGTCACGGCGGCTCTTTGATCCTCCTCATCTCCACGGCCAGGAACTTCACCGTCCTTCATACTCTCCCTGAGAACCAGGGGTCCAGGGGTTTTGGTCCCTGCAGGCTCCCTCCTGCCTGGTGCCGGGTCCACTGCTCCAATGGGCCACCTTAACTCTCGCTCCTCTCTCACAGCACCAGTCTGCAGACCACAGTGTGACAAAACACTTTTATTCCCTCAACACCCTCGGGCGATAAAGAAGTGCAATTACACTTTTATGGCTGTGAACCTGCAGAAAAGCATGGCGAAGAGCTGGATTTGCAAAGGGATCCTCAGCAGTGATTAAGCAATTCCCAGCTTCCCAAGGCAACCTCCTTGCTTCCCAGCCAGTGTCACCCCACAGCTGGGCACACATCAAAGAAAGGCATTTTGTTCTTCATCTGCACCCAAGGAAATCTTCTGATGGGTTTCCTCCACAGCAAGAGCCCAGGAACCTCTAACAGCTCTTAGTCACACCAGAGCCCGTGTAAGCAATGCATGTCTCCTAACAGGAAGAATTCATATAACATTCTCACAAGTTATTAATCAAGAAACAAGCACAAGAAGCATCCAGCTAGAGGTGCACATCTTACAGATCCTAATTTGTACACGCAGTTACAACAACAGTTACAATGATGGTACAATGCAGTCACACACACCTAACTTACGGAATCTTAGCGTCACCCAGAGGGAACTACGCCTTGTGTATGCGGAAAAAATAAATAAATAAATAAATAAATAGGCGCCATGCAAGTTGTCCTTTGCGGAAACGCAAGTAAAGGCCTTTTCTAGGGAGGGTCTGGAGAGCTATGAAACAATTATAGTGAGTTTACTCACGCTGTAGCGCTACACATTGGCCTGCCATATCTTTCCTTGTGTAGCTGCAGTTGTCATGAACTTGTTCAGACGCCAGCTGGAGTGCAAGCACAGCTTGAAATTATTTTCATTGGGGAAACTCTGCCTAGCTTCAGTTTATATTTTGTGCCCTGTTTAGAAGATTAACTGTGAACCACAAAATTATATTCCAGTTGGCTCTGCTTTAACAAGCCAACCCAGCAGCAGTGTGGGACTTCTGATCTAACCAGCTTCTTCCAGCAGGGTGCTGTGCTTCCCCTCAGCACACAGAGCCTGCCCCGAAGTGCTGCAGCCATGTCAAAGGATGTGCATACAGACGTCAAGGAACTGCACATGCAGACGTGGCTGGCAGGTGCACGGAGCAGTGAATGGTGCGCAAACCTCTACCTGGCTACCAGGCCTGGGCAACAGGGGAATTGTAATCGAATAGTGTAGGATGGAAGAAAGTAATTTGTACTGAAAACAAATCAAGTACAATTAAACAATCTCCATGATACAATCTTCAAATTAAAAAATAAAAAAAAAATAATAAAAAAAAGGAAATGAAGCAAATGAGTGAATAATTCCTTTCCTCTTTAGAGAATAAGGGAAAGCGGATTTTCAGAAATGGGGTTTATAAGCAATGAGGTGAGATCTGCTCCTGAACGAATTAATCCATAGAGAAAAAACATGACCCAGACCTGGGGCAGAGCCAGCCCTGCATGGCTGCCTTTCAGCTAGGACAGTGAGCCTGGCTGACACCAAGCAGCATCAGCAACGCACTCAGATCCTTACCAGCTTTTTTCCCCTATGAAGCCCACCGAGGGGGTGATGCTGCTCAAGACCCACGTGCTGGCTGCAGGCAGATTTCTGCACCTCGGCCTCTGCTTCCACATGAGCAGGACCATCCTGCTGTGGACTCTCTCTGCACCACAACACTTAGCACTTATTTTTTTTTCTATGAAAACATATTTGTTTCTCAGCTTATGAACTAAATGAAGCAAATTGCACATACATCGCAAGTTCTGCATTCAAAATGTGTACAAACATTTCCGATAATCAAGATGACTGTGAAATGTGCGTGTGCCAAGTATTTCAATAGCTCTTCTCCATTTGAAGATGGTTCATATCCATTGCACGGTGTTGGTTCCAGGCCCAGTGTTTCATCCTGAAGCACTCAAACACCATGACTCAGCTCCCTTCAAAATCATCTCAGGGACTTAAAATGAGACACAATATACACATAACTCTTGGGATCTTTTTAAACTGCCTTTTAGCTTACACACATCTCTCATCTACTCTCAGGAGGTTTTTTTCTAACACAAGCTAAGAAATTTACTATAAAAAATACATACAATATGAAAATAGCAATTTTCTCATACTCAAATTTGTCCAGGAATGAGTTGTTAAAATGCCCCTTAAAACCAGGGAGCCCTGAGGTCAGCTTGCAACTCCCTGATCATGCAGGTGAGCCAAAACTTGCATGCGCCCCGTGAATGCATTCAGCTCCTTTGGCTGCATGAAATTTCAGCCTAGAAAGTGACGCTACAATCTGAAAAATGAACAAAACAAAAACAAAACAAACAACCTAAAACCAAACAACAACAGAACTGCCCAACCATCCCGCCTAAAAAACTGAACCAACCAAAAAGAAAACCAAAAACCACCCAACGCCACCAACCCTTCAAATCAAATGAAATAGAAAGAGCCTTAATGCATATGAAGTAAGTGGATGCACAACAGTTCTCCAGGGATTTTATTATTTATTTTACAAGTCAGATTCTCCCTCTCTCTTTGACGGACAGAACCTGTGCCTCTATCTTTCCAAATATCATAAACAATGTGAAAAAATGCTCAGAATTTTTTCTTAATCTGAGCCTTAAGACAGCCTGATGTCAGTTTGGTCAGCTTACAGCCTGAGAAGCTCAGTGTCAAAATATTCCAGCAAAGTAAACACTCTGCAGCCTGTTGGACAGCAATATTTGAGGAGAAGAAAATTAAAGAAAAAAAAAAAAAAAAAGGAAAGAAATGAAAAGAAAGGAGAAGAGCCCAGTGTTATACCACCCAGTATTCACTGAGGAAGGCTGCACAGAATTGTCACAATAAGTTAATATGACAGCATAAAAGCCAATACTCACCCTGGGATTATACAATAAATAGAGTCTATTAAACTACTCTGTAAACTCTCCTGTGAGAAAATTCTCTTTGATCCAGAACTTAATAGGAATTATTTAATCATAATGAGATGGTAATAAAACAGCATCACCTGAATAAGCTATTTTATTACCTGTTTTATAATTAGCTCCTCTTCGTTATAGTTCTTCCAGATATTTCAAGCTCATAATGTAAAGGGAACATATAGAAATATTTGGAGCAGATGTGTGTTTATGTATGTGCTAAGAAATCCCTCACATAGCATCCAGGATATTTTGACTTTATGAATTATTGTAACTGCCCTCATGGGGGACCCTCCCTAAAGCAATGTCACAAAGGCGACAAAGGGAGGACAGTGCCCTCTCCACTCCCACTGTGCAGCAGAGAACAGGATGGGTCTCATGTTGAGCTCTCTTTTCTGTCTAATTTTTGTCTTTTAATGGAAGGAACATGCTCCCTCTCCCTCCTTTCTTCCTCTCTCTTCAGGAACTCTTCAGGCACTCAGGAACTAATTCAGCTTAAACCCAACAGTCAGTGTTTCCCACAGCCATTCCATACCATCACATCATGCAATGAACTGACAGAATTGGAAGAGCTACTGAGGGAGGACTGCAGCTCCCAGAGTGCTCCCGTCCTTCCCTCTTTGTTCCTGAGGGAGCACACGAGCTGATGCAGTTCCTTCAGCTCTGCCGTTTTGGCCTCTCACCTCTGAGCTGGCAGTGTACGGTTAGCAGACTCTCCTTTTCCCCTTATATATATTTCCATTTTCATCAGATTTATTGCTTGATTCCTTTCATACCCAATTATCTCACATTCCTTTGCCATTTTAATTAAAATAGTTTTCTCATTGTCTCAATCCAGCGCCTTCTCCTTTCTCACTCCTCTACCTGGCTTCCATGGGGGAGGGCTGAAGGAGAGGGCCAGGCATTGTCACGGGACAGTCTTCAACCAACCCACGCCACCAACACTACCTTGCTTTGCAGTTTGCTGGATAACTTTTTGCTGCACACCTACACAAGCATTTGTGTTGGTGACAAAGAAGTGACAGCAAGCACAAGAAAGGGGAGGCTGATGGCTTAACCCATCTCTACTAACCATGTTTATGCAGATTTTGTTTCCAAAGCTAAATAAAATCTGGTTGTGAATTCTTACAGACGTTGTACATCTTTGTCTTCTCCAGCCCTGTGCTGAAGCTCAAGTTCCTGCACCAAGGTACCAGCATGCACAGCCCTAGAACTGCAAATATGTGATGCAAGCTTGCAAAACCAGAACAGCTTTTCACCAAAGCACCCTGCAGGGTGTGACTGGACAACCCTTACTGAAGCTTTCCAAAAACACCTGGCACAGGGAGGAACACACCAGGCAAAGCATTCACTTGAGGGGCTCGTTTCCTTTGGCCAAAGCTGCAGGCTACTGGGAAAATGTCTTACAAGGAAAAGCCTCAAGAATCCTTAACTGAAAGTAGGGGGATCGCATGTGCGTACAGTGAGCTATTTGAAAAGTAATGTGATGTAATTAGGTTCTACATTTCTGGAAAGGGGTTTTGATCACACAGATGTATAACCAGAAGCCTTTGCAGAGCATCCTACAATTTTTAATGTTCACACACCCTGTACAGCTGCACATCTTTTAAACAAGGCTGTAAAACCAGTGTGTCACTGTTATTTTCCTCCACTCTAAAACTTTATTTAAAGATATCAAATCTTGTTATTGCTATGAATTTTCTGTCTCTGGCCACACATCCAGTCAAAGTGTTTTCACACATATGCCACAAAAGTTATGAGGGGAATAATTTTGGAAAACACACTTTGGTATTGCTATTAATTCACTTCAGTGTAATGACTCTGCTTGCATTTATGGCTGTTTTTAAGACACTAAAAATCTATTGATGGATAACTTGACAAGTCACATTGTTGCACTTTTAACTAAAAAGTCATGCCAGAAACCAAAGCCCTGGCTGTATATATGCAAAGTGTTCAGCAAGTTTCACTCCAGTAAGAGCGTAATTGGATTAAAACACATCATTTGATAATTTTGCAGTTAGTCACTGAAATTAATTTCAGTTTCACAGAAAACTAGTCATCTCAATGCAGTTGTAGAATTTGGTAGAAAATTAATTTTAGAAAATTTTGAAAGACTGCACTATTTAAAACCATGTCAAGGATACAACTAAAACAAAAAAAAGTGGTAAAAAAATCTGTCAATATCTCAATTTGTGAATTACCAAGCTCTTGATATTCAACTCTCCTGGAGTGATTATGGGCTAGGGCCAAGAAGGGGCATGTGTGATAAATATCTCTCTTTTATGCCTACATAAAATGCTCTTATAACATGAATAAAAAAATAGATAAACAATCTGTGGTGACAAATTAGCAATTAAAATTTCTAGGCTATCTAACCTCCTCTGCACGTACTCTGAACAAACACTAATAAAGAGTTCTGCACTACAACGTAGCTGTTTTGGTAGCTAAACAGTAATGGAGCAGATGCTTAATATCAGCCTTTAAGCCTCAAAATGTACAAATACAATTAATTGCCAGCCCAAATTTGGAGGCTGGGTTCTTAAAAAAAAAAAAAAAAAAAGTCTTAGAAATTTTGACTGTAGGCAGAGTTTTTCTTTTGGGGGAGAGTTGTGTGTTATTTTTAACATAATTAAACCCTTCATTTTAGTGTATCACCTTCACTGATGTTCCTCCCACATTCACCCATAGTTACTGAATTCTTATTTTATATTCTTCTTGCTACATGATAAAAGCCATATCTCAGCAACCTCTGACAGACTTTTTTAAATGGACAACAGCACTATTCAGCTCTTAACAATGCTAGCAATTTGAGGTTATCACTCTGTTTGCATGTGTTTTCTTTGTGCTGAGCACAACGAAATCCTGATCTTAATTACTGGCCATCATCATAAAAATACTGCTATTCCTACTTGCAGCACTCAGTCAGAAGCATTGGTTTATATCTGATTACTAGAAGGTGAACCTCACCAGTCTCGCTTCTCTGATCAAGCTGAGTGAAGTAATGCTGAAAATCAAATAGCCTGTTAAAATAAAATCAGTTTTCATAGTCTAAAGTGCTGCTGGAAATAGGACAATATGAGCTATTCACTCCTGACACTGTTTCTGAGAGTACAATCTATGCCTTATAATTAACAGACATACAATACTTTTCCCTTGTTACTCCTTTCCCGAGCTCTCCTACATTTATGACTGCACTGATTCCCAGTGGAAGCGTCAGTGCTGCAATGCTGCTCAAAGCCCTCTCGGAGCAGAGCACTGCTGACACAAGGCATCGATCCTGCAGCAGGCGCTAGCAGGGCAGCAGAATTTGTGCCAGTTCCCCTCTTTACTTCCTCATGCTGTGGGGGTACCTGATGCTCCCCAGGCAGCATCCCATGGGACAGGGGATGAGGCTCTGCTCCTCACCGTGCCCCCATGTCCTCCCCGTTGCCCAGACCTGGGGTAGAGCCAGGACCAACCCGCTGCTGCAGCAGGACTCTCCCTGCACCACAGCACTTAGCATTCGGCCTGTGCAAATCAGTGAGTTCAGGGAGATGTCTCACTTCCTTGCCCAGTCACACCTCCCCAGGGAGGAGGAAAAATATAATAATTATCAGGAAGGGCTGAATTACCCTGTCTCATACATCACTCTGAACTCTATCAATTTCTCCTCTTTCTTCTGCAAAATGGCGAGCAAAGCACACATCTTAATTTTGCTGACACTACTCCTGCTCAGTAAATAAGCATTCTGTATCAATATTTACTTCCCTCTCCACCATGCAGTGGACCATTGTTGGAATTCAAATCCTCCTTGCTCCCTTTCAAAAGTCTCAGCTGCCCTGCAAAATCAATCAGCTGGAGCAGTCACTGCTGAATGCTCTGTAATAGCTTCGCCTGGGCGCTGGGCAAACGGCGAGGTTATCATCCCAGAGCTAGGGACCTGTGAACGCAGCCCAGCGCTGCAAACACTTCTTACATTTATCGCCCGGTATTTTGTGCCGGTATCAGCTCGTGTTCAGGGTATTTAGCCAGGCTCAGGTAAGCACCAGACAAAGACTCCTGCACATAAAGCGCTGGAGCATCCCTCACCTCTGGTGGCAGGAGGCATCTCCAAACATTCCCAAAGCCACTGTGGAGTTTGGAGGGAAGCAGCACGCAGCAAGAGAAAAAGTGGAAGATATGGAAAGTTCCTAGCTTTTAGGCACACCGTTGTTGTGAGTCTTGTTTGTTTGTTTTTCCCTCTCAAATACAATCTCTGAGTGAAGCTTTGCCCCTGCTTGATAGAGGGTGGAGAAAGAGTGATTCAATTAATAAAAATAAATTACCTTTCATCGAGTTAAATAAAAGCTAATAAAAATGGCATAGCAATGCACATGGCAGATTTATGCTAACCATTTCACTCCAGGATAGGAACACCTGGGTATGATATTAAAAAAGATCAAATTAAACTTTAATGACCGCAAGAGTAGGTGACAGAGCAGTGCTTTCCCTTATAACATCTTTTGATTATAAAGCACAACCTTAATTTCCACCTGATTCAACATCTCAATAAGCCCACATTGGAAACCAAATGCTGTTCTCTGCACTTCATCACGTACCTTGGGGAAGAAGGCTGACACCAAAAACTCTCTTTCAGAGGCACTGCTGACTGGATTGCAGAGAGGCAGCTTCTAAATAATGGAAATACTTTATTTTTGCAAAGTAACATGCTGCCACAGCTGAAGTTGTGCTGTAATAATATAATATAATGGCAACACAAAACCATGTAAGGAGCTTATTGTTTAAACACTGCGAACAGTTTGACATCTTTCATCATTGCCAGCACAATGCAAGAATTCTTTTATTAGGAAAAAAGTCACAAAAGATGTAGAAAACAGTAAGATTCCATATTATGTAGATGATAACTTGGGACAAACAGCTTAATGTCTAACAGCAGCAGCAGGCGCTGTATATTTAGCTGCTAGGGTGAAGGGTGTTTTGATTATTTCGGCAACATCATTATTGCTTTAACCTTATTTACACACACACACCCCGTACACAGATGAATCATATTATTAATGCTGCTCAGAGAACACTGTTCTCTGCTCCCTGGAAACGGGATTTCCCACCCATGCCACAAAAGCACAGTCCCCAAAGACAGCACGCAGAGGCAGCGGGCCATGAGCTGCAGCTCTGGGAGAAGCTGCAGTGCTGACAGCCAGCGTGTGGCAATTGCTGGACGTTTAGCAGCTCCTAACTCTTAGCGTTGCCATCCCACTTTACTTCTTACCAGCTTTTAAAATTACAGTCCCCTAACGAGTTCAGCATGTGCCTGCACAAGTGCCCATTGACTTCCCCCTGTGTTTTGTGCAGCAGCAGGACCTCAGATTCAATGAAAGAACATCTCCCTGCTCGATTTTGCTCAACATCTGAAATTTAATTAGTTATGCTCTCTCTCTTCTTCTAAGGCCTATGCAGTTGATTTCACACCGTGACAAATGCAGCTCGGCTTCGAATTCCAGCAGTAAATGTTGACTGCCCAAATGCTTGCAGGAAGCAATAAGCGAAGTGATGCAATCATGGCCAAGGTGAGTTCATTCAGCTCCTTAAAGAAGACTTGCAAAACAGTTTCTGAACACTATTCACCTTGCCTTCCTCCCTTCAGAAAGTAGCACTGTTTGAAGCAGTCAGAATAATCTCAAAGCCGTGTTTATAGGTAAGTATACAACATTCCATTTTCTATTATCACATCCTGGTCTATTGAATTCCAAGGTGAGAGGCCCAAGACGATGGGCTCAGGATGAACAGTCACCTTGGCATACTGGCTACCTGAAAACACAAACATTCAAATTACTTCACAAACAGTATGTGGAAAATTGACACCCTTGTAGCATTTGAGCACATAATTACATCAAAAATGTTTTTTTTTTTTTTTTTTTTTTTTTTACAAGAGATCTGTATACGTCAAACAGAAAACAAGCAAGGAGAAAACAGAAAACAAGGTCTGCACACAAGTGTCATAAAATCACTGCAACAGCTGCGTTCTCCATACAAGCCTTTATCTCACATCATGCTCCTGCGACACAAATCTCATTCTCCAGGCAGGAGAATTTTTCCACCTGTAATTCCTGCACATTCTCCAGACCGCAAGTTGGGACAAAAAGCACATGCACTTCCACCCTAGTACACTTCACTTTCCTAAGTGCAAGCATAACCTTTGAACTTTGAAATGCCATACGGCCAGGCATAACTGCTTATTAGGAGAAAAATAGGAAGGAAGAAAGGATTAATAAAAAAAAAAATAAGACCATTTCTTAACTTCTTTTGTAGGAAAAAAAAATGCAATTATAGTCCATTTATTTGTAATTGCAAACAATGATTTTTTTTTTTTTTTTTAAATTGGTGACAGAAAAAAGAAATTCAGTGACCTGTAGCAGCCAGGCAGTCTTACTTGACTGTGCATCAGATGAACCACTGTATTTTTTCTGTCCATGAAATTTCAGTGCAAGTGACATGTCTACCTAAAGCACGCAGCTCAATTAAATCTGCATGACAAATATCTAGAGCTCAAGAAAATACTACCAACAACCTGCATTTGCAGACAAATGGGCCAGGAAGACAGGAATTACAGCAATCACTATTCATTGATACATGGAACAATGCTTCAGGTTTGGGGGTTTCTGGCTGACAGAAAGACAGTAACTTGAGTTAACTGATCAGGACTCCAATTTCAAAAAACACCTTGCAGCTCAGAAAGTAATGGAATATAAAGGTATTATTTACTGTGTATTGAGATAATGACGTACCATTGTTATGAATCATCATGTAGTTACCACTGCTTCCAGTGCTCTGCTTTGTTATTGCAGTATAGGTTCTGATGGCAAGATTTGCCTTGAGATTTACCTGCAAAACCATACTGTCTGCAATAGAAGTCTTTAATCCATAAGAATTTTTTGTGAAATGATGTGTGTGGGTAGAGTGGAGGTAGTAGGAGAGGAGCAAGCAGAAGGAACAACTGGTAGCACAAGAAAAACTGAAATTGGCGTCATCTCACTGCACTCTTCTTTCCCACTGTTGCTGCATGTTGCAGTGAAGCTGCTGCACAGGATCCATGTGTGACCACTGCAGCAACCCACATGAGCTAACGGCCAGAATCTTGCCTTTGACTTCATAGATTCATGCTATTAATAGCAAAGGGATTTATAAAGTAAGGTGAGAAATATATAATCTCTTTCATCGGTGACACAAGAAATGGTTTTGTGCAATTAGTAAGAAACCAGGAAAATTGGTACAGCCCCATCATGAGCACACAGATATTTCTGTAAGATCTTCGCATTTCCAGAGAAGATGACAGGTCCAAATATCAACACCGCTAAGGGTGCAAGTGCCAGGGGCTTCAGAACTGAGGGCAGTCTGAGCCGAGGCACACCCTACATGGAGGCTCCACTTCTCGGGTGCCCCACACAGCGAGATATTCCCACCACCGCCTGGCTCTCCCATGGCTCCAGAAGTGAGAGGATTTCAAGAGAAAGCGGCAGAGTTTCCGCAGCAGCGGTCTGGAGATCTAACGCTGTATTTCTACAAAATAGGCCAAAAGCCCACGAATTCCCCCCACAGAGCAGCAAGATGCATTGAGAAAGATCCCACTCGGGGAGATGAAGGACATCACAGAACAATCCAAAACAATCTGAGCAGCGTAACACCCGCGATGCATCTTGCAGAATCACTGCTGAGCAGATTTTTCCTTTTGCCTTTGTATTCTCCCCCCTTGCGATAAACTTGCAATCAACTCCAACCAAGAAAAACCCTGGAGGCATCTCCAAGGGTTGAGCAGCTTTCCTTTCCTCCTGGATGAGAGGGGCATGGAAAAGTGACCCAGTTTGGGGCCAGACTGTGAGCAGAGTCAAGACCTCAGCCCTCAGTGCTGCCTTCACCTTTTGGAGCAGCCTTGTGCTCATGTGTGCAAATACAAACCAGTACTTTGAGGCCATATTTATAGAGTAGGTACCATGATACATTTCTCCATTTACCTTTTTCTCTGAGGCTTAGCATTAAAAAGGTGCTTTTGAAAACTGCATTTGAAAATTACTTTTGTCTATTAATCTCTTGCCCATGTAAAAACTTAAAATGATTATGAACATAAATCAATGGAAGTGAAATTGAACATCTCCATCTGATGGCCTATTTAAACTTTTATAAGGCTCACAATAGCAGAACAGGGTCACAACGCAAGTAACACAGTACTAACGTACATTATAGTGAACCTGTTCATTTAATAAACGTACATTATTTAATAAATGTACATTTATTAAAACCTCTCATTCCTCTCTACAGTGTTCAAAATGAAGCTTGTTAAAGCCATTGGGCTTGTTCCACTTGGATAAAGGATGGTCAACTGAAGTGACTGAACCTCATTTCTACAGCCTTAATCCTGAAATTCTGTGCACCAAAACCAATCCCACCTTCGGTGGGATTTCTTTCCACCAACTCAGACACCGTCACAACTGCCATAGTCCTGTGATGGGAGATTTTCCAAGGGATATGGAGAACACAATAGGAAAACAGAGTAACAGCATCTGGGGAATGCTCAGAATCGTCTCTGACATCATTTCAGAGCAGAATCGGAAGGCATGCAGAAGTGTTGAAGTTTGGCTTTGCTTTCAGCTCAAAGTCTGAGGACAAGCTCAACTGCCTGACAGCCCTCATCCCAGTGACAGAGCGCTGCAGCATGAAAACAGTTTGGGATCATCCAGCTCTGCATTACACAAAGCACAGGAAAGTCAGCACCTGTGAAGGGCGTTATTTGGTTTGATGCTAAGTTTCCCAGTCCCAGAAGTCAAGTGCTGCAGCCTGAAATCAAGATAAAACAAGCTGTATCTACTTTGCTGCAGGCTGCTTATCAGCAGCATGGAGACATTCCAGAGACTCATTATAGACAATATACATGAGAAATGTGAAAATAGTTCCTTCCAATTTATTGTAGTATCAATGTCCTTAGGTGATAGATTCTGTCTCTGTGAATACTATTAAGAAAATTGGTATGTAGCTCTTTGGAAAATCTCTTTTCCAGGTAAGATCCACCTCAATTAACCCGGTGAGTACAAGGGAGGTGAGGCACATCTGTGTTATTCGTAAGTTGCCTGCATTTCAATTCAAATGGAAATTCATCAGCATGGGTGAATTCACCCATTTTAGAGAGCTAATAACCACCATTCACATCACTTGGGCGTCCTTGTACAATCGGATCTTTAGCTGAAGCTCGAGTTTTGCACCCACCTTAATTCTTCACTGGGTGACCAACATTCTGCAGGATCTTTCAAGTGTACTTTTTTTTTGTGCATCTAAATATTACTGAATGCATTCATAAGGCTGTATTTAAAGGGTAGTATTTGAAAGTAAACACTAGAATTAATATACCCTATCAGTTTACGAGAATTAAACATTCTTCTGCTGCCCCAGTGCATTTGGCATTCAATTTTATGCAATGATGATAATGGATAATCATGGCTCTGAAAATAGGATTCCTTTTTTTCTTCAAAATTTTGAGTTATCTCCAACTTAATAAGAAGGAAAACCAGTGGCTTTTTGCTTGTGTATCTGTTTTTAAACAACCACCAGTCTGTCTGCTCGTGCCTTACAAACTCAAAACCCATGGAAGCCTTGTCAAACACATTCAGAATTACAGTTTTCTCAGCACAAGCAAGTGTGGGGTTTTGCATTATGAGCTTCCTCACCTCTCTCCTCCTCCCTTCCTGAAAATTTCCCCAAGACAGGTCAGAATCTGTCCTTCTGCACCCCCACAATGCTGCTATGGTCGTACCTCTAATCCCGCAACCCCCCCATCTCACATCCTCCTAACACAACCAGCCCTGCACAGGCTGGTGCCTAACCCAAGCATAACATCTTTCCACTGCTTCTCGGATACCGCAGACAGAAAGGGACAAGTACTTTTCCCTACTTGATTAAAATTAATGATACTTCTGAACATGACACAGAGGTATTATTACTTAACCTAGTCTTCAAGGAAAGAGGAAATCCTATCAGCTTTATTTTGTCAATCTTTGCAAAAGTCTGTAATTCTCATTAGTACCTTCTGCCCATGGTACTTCTGGAAACAGTGTTAAAACTGGAACAGGTCCCTAAGTAGCATGGAATAGCCATAGAGTTTGAACACATGGAAACACTCCATGTCCTCATTTTCTCTCTCATTTATGAAACAGCTTCAAGAGCCCCTCTCCAGAACTCAGTGGAGAGAACGAGGGGGAGAAAAAAAATCCAATTACTAAGCAGAGATGTGGCTCGAGACTCAACACCAAGGACCGGCACTGAGTGGTGCGGGACACTCAGGTATTTCTTTTAAAATGCTTATATGTGTATGTAGATACATATATAATATAGATGCATACATAGCACATACAGTACAGACAGCACTATATTTCTAGTAGGTAGGCAAGAAGTATTCCTGTCCAGAAAGCCAGCAATGCACCTCACCTGTATTTCCTTTCTGTGGCAGAACAAAGATACCTGTTCGCGTCACAGCAATCACTGATTAGCAAAATCACAATCACAGAACCATAGAATAGCCCAGGTTGGAAGGGACCCAATAAAGATCACCAAGTCCAACTCCTGGCTCCACACAGGACCACCCAAACCCAAACCCTGTGTCTGAGAGCAGTATCCAAATGCTCCTTCAGCTCCGGCAGCTCAGGGCCCTGCCCACCACTCTGGGGAGCAAGTGCCCTCCACCCTCTTGGGGAGGAACCATTTCCTTTTCATAATGGTTTGCTGTCTCGTTTGTCTTTCAAATTCTTGGTGGTGCTGTGTTGTCAGGCATGTAAGAAAAATGAATGCTACAGGTGTTCCTTAAAGACCAGTAATAATGTATCACAGAGAATGTAGAGAAGTTCATGAAATAATGATGCCACAAGGGTTCGCAGCAGCGTATGAATTGAGTACGATCAATTCTAATCTACTGCAGGTGTGACTGTCTCACTTATTTAATAAAGCAAGATAGGTGTGAGAAAGCAAACATGTTTTCCATTAGGGTAGGAAATAGAAACTGGCATTTTGTGCTGGGCTGTGTTTCCATGTAGACACACAGCTCTTCATCAGCTCATGAAAACCAACCAACACTGTCATTCTGACAGCAAACAGAACAACTTTTTTTTCAAAGACATAAGAAAGAACAGACAATAATACTTAATTTTCATACAAGGTAATGTGTACTGAACATCTGCTTTCATAGTTTACCAAAGTGATGTTATCAGAGAGCTTTTTTGTGCTACATAAATCATTAAAAGAAAGAAATACACTTACATCCGAAGCCTTACTTCAAGTCTTGACAAGGATATTAAGGCTCTTTCTATTCTAATATCCTATTTCTCAGCCATTTTTGACCACAGCACCACTTGGAGTGACAGGATGAGTTTTTGCCAACTGGCTGCCCCAGGCTGAAAACTTGAGCTGAACAGGTCAGCTGGCTTCAGGGTCAGGGTGACCGACACGTTTGCATGCATTAGAAAAACCTGCAATCATGTATTTCAAAAGATTTACTATCTGCATAGTTTTGATTAGGGACTGGCAATTGAACAGAGTGGGCTTTGATCATGAGATAAGCCCTTTTCTAGCCCTGTGAAAACAGTAATCTCTGTTCACACACAAACAACAAAAAAGCTTATTTGTGTTTCACTGTTCAGCATTTCACACACAAAAGTTCATGGCTCCTGGGGAAAACAGGTGACTGCCATGGAAGATGAAATGAGTCAGGGTAAGGCAAGAAGTTATGCAAAGAAAGGTAAAACGGGGGCCTTGAGGTGTGGAGGACATGGCTGGGATGAAGAAGGGTGTTCACAGGTACAGGAGGGAGAAGCTAGAAGGATAAATGCACAGGACAAAGCAGTTAAAGATTCCAGCACCCGATCACAAGGCCTTCTGCAAAGCCCCTGCCATGCAGCCGTTCCTCACCTCCATCAGCGCCTGCCTGCACAGAGCAATTCAATCCCTCCACTGCTGTCTGTGATTTCATTACCTTAAGTGCAGGGGCTAAATATTCACAGCAGCAAATGGACTCAGTGGGATCTGCAATTTGCTCCTGTAAAGTGCTGCACATCGCTAAGTAGCCTGAAAAAAGCAAAGCAGGTCCAAGGTATCTCAGATTAGACACCTAAAATTAATGGGTAGTTTTGACCTTAATCTCTCGTTGGCCAATTCAATCCTACGACGTGGGGAAAAACTGGAACTCCCTTACCTCACAAGGAGTTTTAATTCAAGAAAAGAAATTCCCAAGTGCTTATGAACCAGTCAAATGCTGAAATGATGAGCACTACAGAGGAGCCCAAAAGGAAATTAATAATTCTGCCTCCAGAACATGGTTTGAATTATGAGCAGAAATAAGGCGTAGGGGACACATTGATTAATGAAAAGAAAACAACATATTGAATAGCCTTTCATTAACTGAGCATCCTACCTTCTGTGCACTGAATGAAGCCAGGGTCCTGTGCAGAAATAGCTGAAGACGATATAAAGACATTATTGTAATGCAGATGCACACAGATGCAAGTAGAGGTTGCACAATCTTACTTTGAGGATTTCTTAAGGTTCGTGTGCTCAGTGCAGCTGCCTGTCTAATATTCTTTAAGGCAGGTATGTGTGTGGGTAAAAATTTACTGAGAAATGTATTCTGTGAATGTTGGAAGTGCTGAGTATTTCCACCAGATAAATCAGTTGGCTAACTTCACAAATGCTGGTGTGATTGAAAAGCGTATTTGACACAATTTATACATATGCAATGCTTTAAGTGTCCAAGTGTGTCCCTGGTGCTTTCTGATCAGCTAATTCAAATAGCTACCTATACAACAGCTCCTTCGAAAGAAAACAGCACAAGAGCAATATTTTAGCATGATATGGAAAACAACAGGGTCTATCCAATTAACGAGAGACGCCTGTTTAATGCACATTTTGCAAAATGTGACAGCACAGTGTTATATGTGCCATTACAGATATTCAGCATTACTGACTCCTGAACTTGGTAATTTTCCTCTTAGTATGGTCATAGCATTATACTTTTAAAATGGAAATACATTTCAAAGAATAGCCCAAAGGTTATGGAATATATCACAGAGCTAATCACAGCAAAGTAATATAGCAGGCAGAATTTAAACCCCAGTGATAATTGCCCCAGGTATTTAAAGTAGGAGCAGCATTTTACTGTACTGCAATCAGAGCACAAGTCAGTTCTATATACAAGGTGATAATAATAAAAAAAATCAGAATATACATTTCCTGTCATGATTTAAGACCATTCTGCCTGAAGATGCAGACCTCTCCTCATCTAGTGCTGTATAATAACTGAACATACACACACCTATTAGTTTCCAAGCATGTTTACTCTCTATGGTATTTCACATAGGTGCTCAGCAACACGCACTGGGCTCACCTGGATGTAATTTTTCCTTCTGCCAAGGCGAGGGGCCAGGTGAGTTTTGCTGTGTTTTCTGAGGTTCAGCCAGGACCGAAGGGCATTTTGTTGTGGCTGATTTATGCTACACTCAGGGTAGTTGCAAGATATGTGGCATTACATGGCCAAACACTGCTCTGATGCCAGCCTTTATGATCCACTAAAATGGACATCTCAGGAATACCGAACACGGGCTACATAAGATGGATCTGAAGAGACTCATTTCTGTCTCCAAGGTCGTAACACATCACACATGGATCAGTGCAGAGGGAAAGCTGCATGTTCCCACCACAGGTGGCTGTGAAATCACCCTAGCAAAATCACGCTGTGCTTTAGCCATGGCAGAGCCTCAACCACCACAGTTACGTTCACCTGAGACGAAAACAAGCGGGGGGAAAAGCACACAAATTCGGAACAATTTCAAACTTCCAAAAAAGGAGCAATCACAGCAGGAACAGTTCTGCTAGTGCACTCAGGAAAATGATGGAAATCCTGAAATGCTCTTTAACTCTTTACAAAAAAATCACAGAAATAGTGGACAGTTGGATGTGGGTCTTAGCTAAACTGTGATGAAAGATTACATGGAATATCTGTACCTGAAGATCACACAGTGCTCCTTTGCAGTAAGGCATCCCCAACAGCTTAGCAAACTTAGCCCAGTGCACCATCCAGCCTGCTAAACAAAGACCTCCAGCTTTCTGGAGGGAAAGGCTCCTTAACAGTGTCAGTTATCAACAACATCTGCCCCCAAACTAGCTAACGCTTTCTAAAAGCATTGGTTGTCACTGAAAAAGGAGATTCTGTGGAATTTCTTCATTATGGTCAAAAGCCTAAGCCACTTTTATCTGGATTCTGCTAGGAACTGAAAATAAAGCAAATCTCCTTACAAAACAGGACTGCAAAGTGCTAATGTAATGCTGCATTATCTGAAATATGGTTATTATAATCAAGACAGCTCTTCTTTACTCTGCAATCTCCTAATGAGAGGCACAGGCAAACAGTATTCCAGATTTTGTGGTGAAAAAAAAAACAACCTTTCATTATTTCTTTACTTTTACGTATATACAAGATGACACAGGAACATCAGACAAACAGCAGCTTTATTGGTTCTGCTTCTGAAAAGTCAAACGGGCAGCTCTTGCAAGGGAAAAACTTTTAAAATAATTACTTTTGCTGCCATTACCTAGTGTTCTTCCTGTTGGGGTTGGAAACTGTCTTGACTTAATGCTTCTGTAAGAGCCATACACAAAGCTGTTCTGTGCTTAAGCGGTTGCAGGCATTTGTCTCCTTAAACAAGGCATTATAATCATTCCTTTTGTAGCCTACTAAAGTAAGATCCCAGAAAAACTCCTCTCTGAATAAGGATAAACAACATGGTGGCTCGATCACAGCATTCTGCCAGAACAATCACACTCATAATCTTAGCACTGACAGTGTTTTTAGCAATTGCAGTTACAATTACTTTGGTCTCATTTCACAGTATCCTCAGGACGATGATTCTGACAATGCTACAGAGAAATCAGGAACGGTTCCCAGAGGTGCAGCCACAAACTGGCAGCGCAGACTAAGGAACGAGAAAAGTGAACAGAAGATTTTACAAAGGAAAAACATCCTTGAATGGAATCTATAGTTTTAAAATGTTAATTTGTATGTTTTCCTTGGCATCTAACTGAAGGAATACTAGGCAGGAGTTGGAGGGTTTTCTGCAGGACCTCTACCTAAGACACACTGCTCTGCTGTGGAAGTTGGAGGTGTCTGCACATCACCTGTGATGAATGCAGACTATTGAGCAAAGCCTCTTCCCATATCCAACAGGAGAAAGGAGCACAACAGATGTGGAAAAGGCTGCTAGAGTTCTGTAAAGAGTTTTTTTTTTTTTTTTTTTTTTTTTTTTTTTCCTAGTACGTTGATAGACAGAAGTACTTATTTTCTAAGTAGACAGCCATCACTTTTGTTTTTCAATTGATTCCCATGTGGCAATAAAACTAAATCACAGCAATGAAGTTTTATATCTAAGGGTAAATAATAAAATATATTCTGTATTTAATAATATACTTGGTATTACAAGCAGCTAAAGTAGTAATACAGTTTATTCCATCTATTTTTCTATTAGACTAATATTTCTGTGCAAGATGAAGCTGTGAGGTTACTTTAGAAGCAGCAACTCCAACAGATTGTGCTAGTGCTTAGTTCTAATTTTTACAACATACGTATATGCCACCAGTAAAAACTGCAGCATCCAAAGGATCCCATGTCTAGTTTCTGTCCTTTCAAATAAAAAGTCTTTCCAGCCTGGTAGCTTGATAAGATCTCTGATGAGAACTTCAAAGCATGATTTTTGTTAAATCAGATCATTAAATTGACTCTTACACCAGTAATAGCTGTTCAGAGATAATACGAAAGTAGGTATATGCTTAAAATAATTTAAAAACTGAAACTAGCCTAGCATCATATTTTTCTTAGGCAAAACGGTAAAATATAAATAATGAATTCTGAGAAACATAACCAAAAGGAAGAGTCTTCTTTTACATTCTAAATGCTCTGAACTGCTGTCTGTGTTGTTTCATCATTTTTTCCATTAAATCAGACACTTCTTCTAAATCACACCCTTGGGGAGTAAGAGACAAAAGTGATGAGAATGCAATGTGTGAATATAAAAGTGGAGCATGTGTTTTATAACTAACTCTGTTCAGAGATCAAGGGAAATGTCACTGTTTATAGCCATCAGTAAAGAATCAATGTAATTATATTTGTAGTATCAATTCAGGTCATTATTCCAATACACACACCGTAATGCCACAATTACGATTAACATCTGCACAGAACAAGTGTGTATACCTGGTAACCTCATGTTAAAAACCAAACCAAACAAAACAGCAACAAAAGAACAAAGCCCTTTGCTTTCCCTTCCTCCCAACACACCCTCATTATTTCAATCTTGGAGCAAGATGTAATTCAGCCTTTAAATATATCAGAAAATAAAAAAAAGTGCAACTGGATGTGTCTGAAACATTAGAGATTTGGGTTCAGAAGCAGGCCCAGAGCACCAGATCTTTACACTTTTGAGATAAGGGATACACTAAACATCTCCGTCTCAGGGGAAAGAGAGGAAATACTCACAGATTTGGAGCAATTCTCACTCCAAGAAGTTTAAGAGAATTGCACCAGGATACTTTTTCTTCCTTGCTAACCCAGCCACTGCTGGAGCAGTGCTTTTTGGAAGTCTTGAATTTCAGCGAAGTGAGACACCAGTGCACCGTTTAAAACCACTCTCTGCCACTGCTAGACCACCAAAACAAAGTGCTTTGCAAAGCTGCATTCAAGAAAGAAGTGTGACAGCCCCAACCCTCCCTCCATGGCTCAAAAAAATTATAGATATTTACATTATTTTTGTGGCATCATCAAGGGTCCGTTGAGAACAAGCACTGAACACAACTTTTAATGCTATTGTTTCAGCCTGTCTGCACACAATTAACGGTTAATGAGACTTCGGAATCAGCTTGGCAACTGTATAAGCCAGTGCCTCTACTTAAGAGGGAAAAAAAAAAAG
>VXAV01008954.1:248229-322758 GCA_013399715.1 Alectura lathami | reverse complement strand
AAAAAAAAAAAAAAAAAAAAAAGAGAGTTAAAACTCAGTATCTGTGATCTCAAGAAAACATGTCAATCTTCTCCCATCAGATGGAATGATCAAATCAGCTCAGGTGTTCATAGCTCAACATATAAAAATGGATGAAAAATGGAGACTGGTAACTATGAAGACATTTTATATAGCTTGACGGAAAATCTTTAAGGCAAACTCCACCAAAAATGTATCCTGATCAAATTTGACTTGCTCTAAAAAAAAAAAAAAAAAGAAAAAAAAAAAAAAATAAACAAAANAAAAAAAAGTAAAAATAAAAGAAATGAACAGAAGACAGTAGAGAGTTTGCACTGATTATGAAACCCAAAGTAATTCAAAGATACAAGCATTCCCTTGAAGCTGAACAAAAAGGCAGGATTGTCCAAAGAGACGAAAGTATCTGGCCTAATAACTCCACAGACTTTCAGTAAAACCTTTCTTTTTGGCTGCAACAAAAGTATTTTTTCCTCTGGTTGCTCCCTGGCTTTTTCTCTCACCTCAAAAGAGCCTCCTCAGGCACCATCCAGCAGTTACAGAGGGGACCCATGGGAGCCATTAAAGTAATTAGAACTGCTTGAATGTCAGCAGCGGATGATGCCATGGAGGACAACGCATCCCTACCCTACTGTTAATGTGAGATGTTAATTTTGTGAAATCTTTTTCTTTTGTGTTCTGCTTTGTACATTAATCATATAAAGCAAAGCTCAAGAGAAAAGATCTACAAAGATCTCAGCAAGCAGGACGTCACAACAGGCTTGGTTACCATGACATTGGCATCCAAGTGTTTGTAACTTCAAACTACTCAGCACCTTATTTTTAGAGGCTTCTAAATATTTTTTGTAAGGCAGCCCACACCACCCACTCAAATAATGGATTTTTTTTTTTTTTTACTATTAAATTTCAACATGTGAAAAGATAGACCAAGCCTGTTCCTTTTGAAAAATCAGCACCTCACTTGATTCCTGCTCTTAGAGATGAAAATATTGCTTCACTTGGAAGCTAGAGGCACAGTACAAATTCTGGACAGTCCTGAAATCAAGCTCAGCACCCAAGCCTGACACCAGCCTGGGAGTAGGATTCCTCCTCCTTAATAAAGAGGAAATTTAATATTTAGATCAACAGCACATATTTTGGCACAGTTAAGCAAAAGGTGCTGCTTCTACTGTCAATAATAATAATTAAAGAAATCTGCACCCCAGATACAGGGACGACACTGTTCTTGCCCCAGATTTCCTGAGTCAAAGGGTAAAGGGAGCATACAGATGGGTAACACCCATACCAAATCAGTTCTTCTCGAGTTATAAGTACATCGCTGGTCTTCTAGAATAGTAACTGATTGTTGCAAAATTGTGAAAAGTCATTACTCTCTGAAGGAAAAAAGATCCTGGATATCAGAAAGAGGTAGCACTTAAATCTGTATGCAATATGAATTCATTTTGTTTCTCTTTATACTTTTCTATTCTTAGACAGATAGCAGCTTCATGAGACCTGATTTATTGTCCATGTGTATCAAAATAGGAATGTGCTCTTACATTTCAAGGCATTAAATAAGATTTACTCCACAGTAACTTCATCCTGGCTCACCAAAGCAGGATTTTCCATGCCCGGCACTTCTTTCACAATAGAAAATCTCTTCCAAGAAATGCAGAGCTTAGTGAAAAAGTTACTATTACTAGTGTCTTGATACTTAATATTGGCAGCCCAGGCCATCAAATGTAGCTAGTCTGACTAGAACTGTCTAAAGAAAATAATGGATTAAAAAAGTGGAACGAGGAAAACACGGCTGAAAAGATGCAAGTATCATCCTCAGTATTCGTGAGGAACTGCAGGAACCTGAGCTGCTCCATGAGGGCTCCCGGGGCCAACGCTGCTCCCTGACCACTGATGGGACAGAAGGCAATGGGCACAGAGTGAAACACAGGATATTTAAACACAAGAATAAATTTTTCCCACCACTATGATGGCATTCAAGCCCTGGAATAGGTCACCCAGAGAGGCTGTGGTGTCTCCAGCCCTGCATATATTGAAAACCCAGACAGAGCCCTGAGCTCTGCGCTAGGTGACGGGGTTGGACGAGCTGGTCGCCATGACGAACCTCCAGCCTCAGCTGCCCCATGGTTGTGACTTTCAGTACGTGTCCTGTTCTGCTCTAAGAGCATTATTTGCACAATGTTTAATAACTGTCTCATTAGCTGTGCATAGATTTTGAATTTAATTTCACAGAATGATAAAACATCTGGATTTTAATAGGTCATCACGGTGACACTGATCAATACAATTTGATTCATTGCTTCACATTCTTCTGATCTCACTAAATAAATTATGACAAAATAAGACTGAAGCATTTAATTTTTTTACCTTTTCAAAAAGGTATTTTAAAACGTTATTTCACAACATATATGTGAAAGAAAAAAAATGTATTTCTCGTATTATAAAAAGTAGGAAAGTCAGATAGCTTATGAAGTAATTTTTCCAATGTTATATAAAGCTAGGATGAACTAGTATCACATTCCTGAAAACAAACAAAAAAGCCTAAAACAACGATAAGAAATGCTCTACACAGCGCACATTAATGTAGAGCTTTACTAGCTTCAGTCACTCTTGAGCCGAATGGCTTCAATTAACAGCTGAATGGAAAACTCAAGGTTCTTATTTTTGAAAACCCATACAGATCCCCTGTCCACATTGCATCAGGTGTTGCTACTTGTTTCATGGCTCTATAAAGTTCTACAAGATTAAATTCTACATAAGAGGCTGTAAAATTATGCAGCTGGAAGTGGAAGCAAGCTGCATCCATCACTTCAGACACATGCAGTCAGAGAGATGTTGCTCAGTGCAAGGAATGTTTCTACTCAGATTTCACCCTCTTCTCGAGGGCTTGGGAATGCACTAGCTTCTAATACAAGATACTGCCCACGACACCCAAACATCTTCATCTTGTGCTGGTTACATTCAAAGCCGCCTTTTCTCCAAATCCCAATTCTGATGGCTGCGTATTTTGCCTTTTACAACAGGCTCCAACAAGTTCCGCTTTATCCAACCATTTTCTTACCAGTGTTATTTAAAAGTGCTTAAATAATAATGAATGGACTATCCAATATGTGGTCAGTAATGGCTCATGTAGCCTCTGACAGTGGGGTTATCACACGGATTTGATAACTTTTGCAGGAATATATAACTTTCACATGAACTGTCACAAAAGAACTGCTTGCAAGAGAATGAGGTCTTCCTGAGAAGCATTTTATGAGGGCAGCCTTTATGGTATACATTAATGGAGGTCAGAGGCAAGGCTACTGTTCTCATTTATGGATGGAAAGCGCTAGATCATTATGATGGCGTGTGAACAGTGAAAATAAAGTCATTCCCTAGTTCAGGTAAGATTAATACATTTTGTCCTATTAAGTCAAATCCTTTTCACTGTAAAAGCTCTGCCTAAGGGTGCCTTTAAGTAGAGGCAGTGTAGAACAAGATGCATGTATCACATTGGTTGCAGCAGGTGACTTTTTGCCTGAAGTTCCCTGGGAATAGATACCCTCTTGAGAGCAGGAAAATTGATGCAACATGCATGGCACTTCCTGATTGAAAAGACGTGGTTCTTCAGATTAGAAGCAAACAACTCCAAAAGTAATCCAAAGCCCAAAGAACAGTAAGCTTTAATTCCTGTCTTATAGTAGGAAATTTTATATGGCATTCGCATGCACAGTGGCTGCTCAAGCTTTCTTTTGAACTTGCAGAGAAAAGCACTGACACCTGCCTTTGAGGTTGTGTTAACCACTGTTAAGTGCATACTTGTTACACGTATAATTCTTTTCTAAATTACTTTAAGATAAAAGTAGCAAAGAAATAGCTACACACAATCAAACATGATTGCTTTCTATTGAGTGGCTGTCAGTTCCACCAGATCAGCACCAACCTTGGATCAAAGGCAGTCACACTTGGACACTTTTCCTCTAATAGCAGCATTCATGCCTGGGCAGAGCTGGAAATCTTTATCTTCTTTCTGATGCTATCTTGGTACTTGAATGAGTACTGCATGTTGTACTTAGTGTCTCCAGCTTCCTACCTTCATTTACTCTTGAATGAATACTTTAGCTGGTAGAGAGGTACAAGCACCTCTACAATGAACAGCTACTCCCTGGCAATTTGTGGCAAGTGCAATCTTGTTGGCATTAATGTTTGGGATGAAATAATCCAAAAGATGCACAACATTTATAAAGCATCTTTCAAAAAATTCACCATTCAATGGAGTGCCCACAGTCCTGTTTCCAATCCCATCCTTCCTCAGAGATCAAATTTGAAATTACTCAGCCATTAGAAGAATTGGGTTTTAAATTCAGAGCAAGCCGAACACCTATTGCAGTAGCTTAAGGTTGCATTATACTGTGAGATTTAAGTGAAAGTAAACAGGTCAAAACCACTGCCTTAAGCTAAAGCAGTGCAGCTAGCAATGAACTCTTTTTGAAGAAAAAGGAGAATTATTACCCTAATTTAGAAGAATCCTGAAACCAACAGAGGTACCTGCCATTGCTCTGGTCTCAGATGTATCAAGAAGTGAATAGAAGAGTACTGCAGTGTATTGCATACATATAAATTATTAACTTTTATCTAAATGTATTAAAATTTGAAGGCTAGTAAGCTGGGTTTTCCTAGAAAACAAAACGAAGAAAAAAAAATATCCCCTGAATGTTCTCCTTGGGCATTCTGTTCTGTGCCCCACAAGAGAACGCCCACTCTTCTCCCTCAGCCAGTGTTCATGCCAACAATTAGTGTCTATGATCAAAGCTTCTCTTGGCTTTCAGTGGGGATTTTAAGTAGAGTTAAAGAAAAAAAATTCCAAACCGTCATGTTTTTAAGACCTGCAGCAACTCCAAAGACTTGCCTAAAACAAGCACCAAACTCTGTATCTCCAGGCTTTAGCTTATTACATAGGGAAAATGTAAAATGCATGACCTGGATGAAAGAATCATTCTTTTCTGCTGTATTCCCAATGTTTTTAAGTTGGGGACTTTGTTCTTAGCAGAACTACTTTGGTAACAACTCTGTCCCCAGTGGATGAAGAGCTACCTCATGAAACTCTCCGACCTAGTTTGGTTCCACCATCCAGCTCTCTTCTAGAGAGATTCCTGATTAAACTCAGAGTTTATAGAGCTATTCCTTACTTCTTTTGATAGTTGAGACATTTAAGTTAGCTATTAGATCCTTAGAAAAATTGGGAGGAACATCTTTCAGCTCTTGTGCTATCTAAGACTAGTAGTTATACCAGGCACTGTAGTTTCTAGCTAGCATTACCCAAGCCAATTAACCTTCGACAGCATTATGCACTACAGAGAACTAAATATAATAAAATATTTTTAAAGTATTGTTTAATTCATACTAAGGGTGGTTTCTCAGAGGTAATTACGAACTGATATGCACTGAGTCACAGCACGTTACTGCGTTGCTCTCTGTTGCTTTCTAAGGTTCACTCTACCTGCAAAAAGCTCTGTCCATGCCCCAGCATTTGTTTCTCCTAGGTTAGCTGATTCTTCTGCAGATAAGAGGCTAGGAAAAAAAAAAGCACCTGGAAATTAAAACAACAACAAACAAACCAACCACCACCACATCATGGTTTTTCACAGGTATTCCATATGGTGACACAACATGCAATAAGCTGACACAGGTGGGAGGGCCGCTAAGGGGAAACCACAGCCCCAGAACGCTCCTGTCCCTTCCCATGTGGTTTCCAGGAGTTGCCCCCCGCCTCCTTTGCCTCTGATCTCCATTGTGGACACACATCCGTCACGAGACTCTTCCGTACTTTCCAATTTGTTAGATTTCTTGCTCTCAATTCCTTTCACATTGTATTATCTTGCATTCCTCTGCTGTTATTAGCAAACTAATTATCTTTTACCTCAATTGCACCTCCTCCTTTCTCACTCCTCTACCCAGCCTCCATGAAGGGGGGAGGGGGGGGTGTGTGGGAGGGGATTAGGCCCTGTCGCAGGACAATCTTAGTTAACCCACAACACACCACTAATTGTCTTATTAGCTTTGGTATGAGTACTGAGTTACCAAAAAGTGTGCAATCTACATAATACCCAAAGGATGATAAACATCAGCCCTTAAAGTTTACTCTCTCTAAAAATCTGGAAACGTATCTGTAGAAAATACTGAAATATGTTAAGGCTGCTCAAGCACATTCGGTCGCTAAGCTAACAACATGCAAAGACCAGAAAGCACACATTTGGTATAACTGATCAGACACGTCCTACAGAAGTTCATATGCATGCAGAAGGCTCACCAGCACCTGATGAACAAAGTGGATATTTGAGCCAAGATTTCATTAAAACAATCTACAGCGTATACGCTCTCAAATTTCACCAGTAATGTCAGTACACAATCTAAAACTGATTTGCCAAAAAGATTACCTGATAACCTCCCGTTAGGAAGTACATTGGCTACATCACAGTGATACTTCAGCGTCTTACTGAGGATCTATTAACCATGTCATTATTCTTCAACAAAGAAGGTTTTTGCCACGCTTCAGCTCTAAGTGAAATATCAAAAGCACTGTGTGCATGTGTGAATTCAATATCGAACTGCAGACAGCTTATCTGAATTTTAAATATTTGTTCCAAAATATGTCCTACATACATACACAGCTACACATTGCACTGTCACAAATTATATAGACAATGTCACATGGAGAAATACTCCACACATAAAGAGCAGTTTGGGGTGTGTATGTCTTTTCAAATCAGCCTTTTTAATTATCAGAGAGACAGGTTACCTAGTTATAACTGTGTTGTTTGCTTCCTTGGTATCAGCTATGAAGTCAAAGCTTTAATAAGTAACAGTCTATTCACCTTCCTATTCCCCCTCGAAGGAAAAAAGCTTCCAGCTGACCACCCAGCAGTATCTAATCTAATGGGAAAAGGTGAATCCTATATGACATGCATTTTTTGTTCAAGTAGATAGGAAGCCTGAGGGTGCCAGAAAGGCAGACCAAAATCCTTAACAAACCTACAGACTGAAAAAAGCAACATCTGCCCATGGAAAGATAGGAAAAGCAGGGTCTAATACAGACTGACACATCATAACAAGTGTTTATGTATATTGCCAAAACCATTGCCCTCTGAAATTTCTAAGTAAATTTCAGATTTTTTCTCTTAATCACTTCTGCATTCTGTTCTTGTCCAAACGCCTTGTCAAATAGCATTACTGTGACTTAAAAACTTGAAGTTCAGAGGAATGATAGAGAAACTTAAATAACGTGGATGAAACATGGCATTTCTCATCTTAATTTTAAAATAGATCCCACTTTCATGATACAAGGCAGTATGTTCTGTGCCCTCAGAATTTACACCACCTCCCAGGGCCAGAATAAGAAAGCATGTTGAATAATTCCTCTTATCACTTACTACTGAAGTGTAAAGTAAATCTGCTGCTGTTCAATAAAATTCCTCCTTGAAATCACAAGTCTCTCAGTTACTCTTTCTGTCTCAGTGGCATTGAGTATTCCAGGTCACTGCACAGGTTAAGTGAACAACCTCTCAAATGCAGAAATAACACAAACTGAGATTGTTCCAATTTCCCCACAGTAGCACTTGAAAATAATCAGATCTACCCTCTCCTTCCAGATCTGTACCCCCTTCCTTTTACTTATTTAAGGTTTTCGTACTTATGGCCTCCTCAATATTACTGGCTCTCCCTCAAGCATTCATTTTACAGTCGACTTTTCATACACAGCACCTCCACTCTTGCATTCCTTTTGGAAAATGCCTTTTCTCAGAGCAAGGCTGATCTCACCAGTTTTTGGTTAAAAGAAGCTCTCTCTGTTAACAGATTTGCTAAGTTCTGACATTCAATACACACTTGTTTTTGGTATTTTGGTGAGACTGTTTTTTTCCCCTTCTCCTTTAAGTAGTTCATTAACCCTGCATAACTGCCAATTAAGAGATTTTCTCCATGAGAAGGAACATTCTCTCTATGAAATCCATTTAATTACAGAAAAATGCATAGCTTAAATATAACAACCTCCTCTCCTGTTAATTCAGCTGTGGTGAATTTTGCATGCAGGGTATTTTATAACCTGGTTATGACTTAAAAGAATGCTGCAAACCACATTTTTCCGATATTTTTTCCAAATTTAATTAGATGGTCCTGCAAGTTGGCAATCCCACGGTGGCCTACAGCTCCCTAACAGCATGGTTGAAGGGCAGGAGCTGAGCTCTGCTCTCCGGGGACAGCGACAGGGCCCAAGGGAACGGCATAGAGCTGCGTCAGGGGAGGGTCAGGCTAGGGGTTAGGAAAAGGTTCTGCACCACGGGGTGGTGGGCACGGAACAGGCTCCCCAGGGCAGTAGGCACGGCCCCAAGCTGCTGGAGCTCAGGGAGCATTGTGACCCTGCTCTCAGACTCGGGGTTTGGGTGGTGCTGAGTGGGGCCAGGGGTGGGACTCAGTGATCCTTGTGGGTCCCTGCCAACTTGGGATATTCTGTGGTTTCACTCATTTGGGTCTTGTGCACACAAACATCAGAAAGCACAACTTTGGGAAGTATCACTTTATTCTAAGAGCATCCATGGGTCCTGTTACTGTACTATCAGATTCCTTACAAACACCCTACATTTTTCTCCTAGAAGCTTTCTTCCATTTACAGGAAGATCAGACTAGATTTTTTTTTTTTTTGTACAGGGTGACACCAGACAAACGTGAACAGGCACAGACCCAAACCTAGCTCATCCTCTGACAGGAGGCAAACACTTTGGTACCCCATTTCCATACTCCCAAAGAGATATAGTCCCATACTCCCAAAGAGACTTTCTCTGTTGATCAAGGGACTAAGCTGGAAAGAGACAAAAAAAGATTCACTCTTAAAAAGGACAGAAAAATATTATTACTATGCTTTGGACAACTGGCACATTGGCATAATTTGTTCAGATGTAATGGAAAGATTCTTTTTTTTTTTTTTTTTTTTTTTTAAACAGAGCAAAGCTAGTTTGACTCTAAGAGAATGTTCACAATACTTTAAAAAAAAAAAAAAAAAGCGCCAGTGACTTTTCTGGTTTGTTTTCTGAGTCTGATTCTGAGCTGGTATAAATTGATAATGTTGCTCTGGTGTAGTTCCTTTTATGTCTGTTTCTCACACTGTAGAGTGTTCTCAGCAAAAGGCATAGCATTCGTGGAATTCTCTACATGAACAGTGAGCACAGAATTGATAACAGAAGATATCGATCGACAGGGGGATTGGACTAGATGATCTTTCAAGGTCCCTTCCAATCTCTAACATTCTGTGATTCTGTGATAAGCAGAGTAATTAAACCTCATATTTAGAGCTATGAACTCTGGAAATAAATGTATGCACATCAACAATTACCAAAATACAGCCTCTAACAAAGAAAAGATGATACCATTTGAATGCATTTATTCATAGGCAGCAGTGCTCATTACTGTTCCTTTCGCTGTAGGAAGAAATACAAGGGGCAGACAACAGACACCGTACAGTAGTTTAACAAACAGTGTTAGACGCAACAACCTTCCTGATAGGTAATACATGAAAAAAAATACATCCCACTACTGCAGCAGCTGTTCATTCCCTAGTTTTCCAGCATCCACCTACTCTGAGCCTTTCCTCGTGTAACGACTCCTCGCTGCTCCATCTGCCAGCAGGTAAGGGAAATTCAGAGTGCTGCTCGGTCAGCATGACCTCATTGGAGATGAAGCAAATGAGCTGAGCATACCTGTCCGGTGTGCTCCTCATCAGCCAGAGCCCTAAAGTAGCTCCTGAACTCAAGATTCCTACAGAGCAATGCAACACACAAATCACCAGGTGGCCCTATTATGTAGCAGTCATTACTAGAGAAATCCCAGCCTTACATAAGCCCCAGCTTTCATGTAGTGTAACACTGAGTGATTATTTGAATAAAAATGCCCTGTTTCCCTTGGAGACAGCTCCCTGTGGCTTACACCTTGTTGGGGACAAAAGAAATGATCTGCAGATGCTGTTAACCTCTGGAAAGGAGTGAGAAAAGCTCAGCTGAAGACAAGAAAGTGGTGATGACTAATTGTTTAGTGCAGAATTCCTCCCGGTTACCAGCACACAAGTTCCGACTTTGGGAAATTCATTTTAGGGCATTTTACTCAAGGCTTACAGGAAACAGACTCAGGGGAAACTTCAGGGTTTGCAGTGGGATAACTGAGATTACAACTGATCCTTTATACAACTGGAAGAAGGGCATCCTGCATTAAAATAAAAATATTAAGTCGTGCAATGCCTTCCCAGTTATTTTATTGACTGTTGAAGCAATCAGTTTCAGATTCTGGGAATGACATTTTGGCTCAATACAAGTGCGCAAAGACAGTAATTCTCACTGTATATTACAAGTTTGATGATCCTATGCTTGGAACACAGCTTCTATAAAATTTTAGATATAGCCAAAAAAAAAAAGTTTCTATTCTTACATCCCAATTAAAAAAAGAACATATTTTCAAGTACATTATCTCTCTCCTGTGGATGCTAAAATTCACAGCAAAAGCAATTGGATTTATGGCCACAAATTATTTTCTGGGAGGAGTAGGGAAGTACAAATAAATGCAAGCACAAAATGACTTCAAAACTGGCACCAATTCATAGGTATTACATATACTAACTTTTTATTCTGCTATTTTGCCCACTGAAGTTAATGTGATCACCATCAGTCCATAAAGCTGAACATCTGCATAAGTCCTTACCTGGTGAAGATTTAGCCAACATTTACAAGACTAACTGCATTAATTAATGTCAAGAAATTTTGAATAGACAAAATTATGCATAGCTAAGTAATTTTTTTTTTTCAGGCTGCAAGAGACCAACTTTATACATAAGAAAACACACTCCTGGGTATTTTCAGATGTACTACATCCAAGTCACTTGACACACATTAATAAAGGCAAGCCATTTTTCCAACAATCAGGCACGCTGATGTAACGCAAAAGCCACTCTAACTATAGGAGAAACCTCCAAGGGCCAGAGATTAAATTCCATTTGCCTTAGGTCAAAAGATCTACCTTAGTCCCTAGTGAGCACTTGTGTACATCACAAAGCCATTGCACAGTTCAGCAAAATTGGCAGCCAGAGGAGAAGTCTTCAACACTAGAATACCAGAGGGATTATAATTCAGAAGTGAGATGCTTTAGCTCAGCTACATCAAGTAAGCTTCTTCCTTATTTGCATCTGCCTCTAGCCAGACTGTACAAGCCTGCTGCATTTGCAGGCACCTGGCAGTTACTGCAATACTTGAAAAAAAAAAAAAAAAAACACCACCAAAACAGCAATCATTCCAATCATTCCAGCCTCTTTTACGTCAAAGGGTCCTTATCTGAATGAAACAGGAGATGCGCTCCCCTGGAAGGTTGGCTACCTGAGCGAGCTCCTCAGATCACGACCCACATCAGAGCCCTGCCCTGGATGTATAGGGGATAAATCACTGCTGTTCTCTCCTGTTGAAGTGATGTCTTAAATTGTACATCATATCTTAATATACTCAACTTGGTTTTTAGCTAAGCTGTCTGTATTTCTTCTCTGTGGTATTTATTATAACTTGACATGATCAGTTCAACAGTTTCATTTGTGTGTCTTCGGCTCCTTGTTTAATATAGACTCAGAACTTTGAAAATTTACAGGTATACAAACATTTCCCTATACAGCAGACAGAACCTGAACATCCGAAACAGATGTCAATTTAGGAACACCAGAACTAGTATCACATCCTCAAAGCAAAAAACAAAACAATGTTCAGGAAAAAAATCACCATATTAAAAACCACACTGCCCAGACAAGATCTAAAACTCACAGGTTTATCAGTATTAGGTGACTCAGACTACGCATTGTGATGGATATCTTCATTTTTGCATACAAATATTTTTCACTAGAAGAATGCCTGTGTATGTAAGTGGGTGTCGATTTTGATACACAGGCTTCGTAAGGACATGATGTGAAAATGCACTGTGCTTGCTCTGCTGTGTAACACTAGTTAACTCTCCCATCGCAGCGGTCATGAAAATCAAGCATTTACTTCAACCAAAAACAGTATTTCCTTAATTTTACTATGTTGCTTCTTGGATTTTTTTCTTGAACACTATGAAAAGAATAACGATCCTACCAATGAAGAGCACTTGTAATGACTGACTTTTACAGCTCAGAAAGCACCTCAACTTTACATTGGCATTTAATCATCGTCAAATGCTGATCACAGCCACCTATATCACCCTTGTAAGGGCAATATCCTTTAAGTACATGTATTTGTGTGCAAGGATTCAAAAACAAACAAACAAAAAGAAAACAACCTACTTGAAGTCACAGTGAGGATCAGCATATAGACCCACTGTGCATGAATCTCCAGCATCCACCACTTGTTTATTAACCACTCCTCCACCATTCCAGGCACTGCTCAGACTAAATCACACCCTTGACTGTTAGTGCTGAATAAGGGCTAGATCCTACTGCTGGGATTCAATTCTTCATTTCTGTTAGCCACCCGCGTCACACCTTTATTTCAGACACTCAGCTGAAAATGTTTAAACACTGGCAATACTCCAAGCACCTTTCCTGATTGCCTTTGACTTTATGTCCATAAACCACTCAATGTTAGTTCTTAAGGAAGCGATGCCTAAAATTTGTTCACATTTTGCTCTGTGGCGCAGAGTGAAAACCACCTCCATCCCCGTTACTTTGTCTGCTCATGTGATTACCTCAAACATTGTTCATTCTCTCCTGTATTTGTGCAAGATCCAGAGGACATGCTCCCACACATACTGCTGCATGCAGACCTCTAATGACCAGTGGGAACCTGTGGAGCTGACAACACAGCTGCCCACGAGAAAAGAGTGGTATGCACTGGCTACAGAACCCCGCTTTGCTGATAAGAAATGCGGTCAATATCTGTTTGTAACGAGACAAGCATGCCTCCTGCACACAGCCTAGTGGCTGCCTCTTATGAACAAGGTTGTATATAGCATCCCTGCTGGTATTGGAGCAAAAACTATGGATGTTTTTTCCTAAATTTAGGAACCTTGCTTACATAGGAGAGTGAAGGAGGAGGAGATTTTTGCATTTGAATAAAAAGGAAGAAAAACTAGAAGTTAAGATTTAACAAATGTAATTCAAATTGCCTAGTCTGGGAAAACAAAGCTTAGGCCAAGCAATCTGAAAGCAAATAATATGGGTGAGAATAGTCTTTGTATGAAGATCCGTTCATGTTCTGCACTTCTGTTAACGTAATGGGGGAAAAGAAAGAAAGCATGAAACGGTCCTTGTCAAAGAGCAACTTGTCCTATATAATGAGGCTAAAGCGGAAACTGATATAATAGGATACTAAAAGCTTTAATTATTTCCTTTTCTTCCCATCTGATGGCATCTACCTGCAGCAAATTGAAAACGACCCTTGTTAAAGCCATCCTTTCCTCTCCGCACACATCTGCTCATGTGCTGAAGCTCCCCAAGGAGCTAGCGGCTCTGCAGCACCCGCAGCACTGCTGACGCCAAGGCAGTTCTGTAAGCCACGAACACCAGCACTGCAAGGAAGCAATCAACGCACACAACTCCCACCCCCAAACTTCTCAGTTCCTCTTAATAAGCCACTAATGACAAGGACTCCACCGGTCACATTCATAGCGATATGCAGTCAGGGATCAGGATATTTCCCTTTGAACTCAAGAGTTTCTAGGGAAAGTCATCATCTGATCTCCCCTGCACCTAAGTAAACCAGTAGAGTCTGAAAGATTATGTTTCCCCAATAGTTTTATTGCAAGTATCATTGGGTGAAAATGCAGTTGTACATGCTGCAGTCTTCTAACACAAACTATTCCCATACAACAGTCTTTTCTTCTTTTTTGCTGTTAGGTTTATTATTTTTATTTTTATTTTTTTTTTAAATTTTGGAGTTCATTGTCAGAACATGCATATTCTCTTTGAATAACAGTGTAAAAAATGAAAATCTTCTGTTAGCAGTAGTAATCACAGCACATTCCATTTTTTTAAAAGCCTTTAACAGTATCTGTGATTAAATCAATTTGTTTTGCCCTTTTAAAAATACGTCTAGACCTCTCAGAAAACATACTGCATATATTTATTTCCAAACCAACACAGCAAATACAAATGAAAATCAAATAGCATTGTATATTTCAGGAGATTACACATGAAAAAAGCATATGCAATTAACTGCATCTATCTGGACAGTAAACAGCAAAGAACTCCATCCTGCCTTTATGCTTTCAACTTTTTTTTTTTTTTTTTTTTTTTTTTTGCATATTCTCCCCTAATAAACTGAGAACACCCATGAAAAACAAGGAATGTTTTTGCCGTGCCAGAACCCAGATTGCCCAATGGAGAGGATTAAAAGAGCATCTCTTTAACCCACCCAGGAAAGACACAATATTTTGAACTGCAGTTGACTGCAGCAACAGGTAGGTTTGTAAGCCTTAAAAGTAAACTCTTTAGCTGTAGCTAAAAAGCCAGTGACTTAATGGAGTGCAGTTCTATGTGCTCTGGATCACACAGAACAAGCAGCAGTTACACTATGGAGGAGTAGGGAAGGCAAAAAAGGGAAAGTAAAAGGCAAAAGAGGAGAGCAGACAGCAGTATTAAGAGGAGAAAAGTGAAAAAACTTACTTTATAAATACACTACTTTTCCCCATCCCCCACATATACACACTATGTTTTTTTTTTCTACCATAAAACTACCGTTGATGAAACCACTCAAAACAGCATGAAGTTAACAAGACCTGGACTCACACTTCAGCTTTTTGGTGAGTATCTGTCACCTTGGAAGGGAGGAAAGCAGGTGCATTTTTCTCTCTAACAAGATGTAGTCACGTAACATTGCTCTTGCCCTAACCCTTTGATAATTATTCCTCAGTCACGAGCCCAGTGCTAGAAGTGCAAAGTGCTTCAAATGATATCAACGTGCTGTATTCACTAAAATGCACCATTGGAAAGGTCACCAGAAAGGCCTGATGCTGTCCTTGTATTTTTAAGGAAAGTTTATACTATTAATCAGGATTCCTTTATTGTTTCAGATTTAACATTAAGTTTGATAAGTAATAACTAACAGCATAAAAATCAAAACTGGAGAGTGGAGATCTTAGAGATTTCACAACTGTTTAAGATTATTACTGCTCTACTCTATGTAGAACATTTACCTTGCTCACAAAAAAAGTCTTTGAAAGGAGGAATGACTAACACATCACTGCCTACTCTGAATATTGTTCCTCAGCCTGATGGAGTGGGATCAGACAGACAGGACTGTAGGCATCTCAGTCAGACAGCCAAAAAATCCAGTCACCTCAACTGCCAAGAGACATTACAGCAGATCTTTGCTATAAATCAAATGAATGCGAGTCTTCAGATATTTTTTAGTTTAATAACTTTGCCAGCAGTGTCTTCTTTTGAAATTAATATATCTGCTCCAGTGGTTTTCAGTTTTCCTTGTAAAATAATGACAGCTAATAGGAAAGCACTGTCATGTATTCTGACTAAAGGTAATGTATATGTGACAGCTGTGTGATCATCAGTAGGAAACTATTTCCTAAAGACAAAAGGAATAATTAAAATGAGCCTGCAGTCCTAGCCTTGGATTTAAATGTTTAAATGTTTTAATTTGAAAGAACAATGGCTCCTTGGAGCTCGTTCACAACCAGTGCTGACAGTCTGTCATTTCTTAACCGGTGTTAAGTAACAGTTGTGCACGTCTGAACACCAAACACTAGATTAGGGGTGATGATCCTTGGAACAGCACTGATGCTTCCAAGGTAGCCTAAGAAATCAAAAGAGCTTTGCAACCTTTTGGGATATTTGGAAATTAAGCTAACAAGAGATTCAATGAGCCTGTCCAAGACATACATTAGCAAGTGGGGAAGGGTATCTTCGTTAGCTGAAATGCTGCCTCAAAGTCCACATGCAATTACTTTGTGCTGCTGCACAGCACAAGTCTCAGCATGTTGCATTGGCTTCTTTATGCAGTGTATGGGCACCTATAAACAGAACCCCAATATGCAGCATCCTCCAACACTGAGGACCTCAGTTTTCCATTAGAAAGCTAATCCCAGAGTCCACAGAGACTGAGGCAATGTGGAAGGCATATAGATATAGCTTTATTCAGCAGGAAGTCAGGTGACATCAGTGGCAAAATATTTGCAACCAAACACCAACAAATGGTTTTCATTGAAACATAAGGCTTCACTCAAAGTAAATTTGTAACAAATGCCTTACAAGATTCTGAAATTTTGGTTTTCATCATAAAAACCAATGAATTTTGTGGAAGATTCTGTCTGAAAACAGTTTGATTGATCTAGGTTAACAAAATATTTTAAAACAACATTCCTTCTCCCCAGACAACTCCAGGACAAGGAGTAATGCAAAAAGATCCTCTTCCTATTGACCTCCCTCGAACAGATGCAGAATTCCTTTGGTGTCTCCTCTTTTCCCCCCCAAAGGAACTATCACTCTCTCATCAAAATCAGTGGCTCCAGAGCCACAAGCATGCTTCAGACAGAGCTGTTCCACTGCTGTCTGTTCACTCTGTGTTGAGACATTTAACTATGGCTTTAACTGTCATTATCTGCATTAAAGTAGAAGTCACAAAGTCCCAGCCACAAAACAAAAATTTGTGCATGGCTGGTTTTAGACCTCACTAAAGACATAAGTCAACATGTGTAGGATCAGTACCCACATGCAGACTTACACTGATAGGCCACACTGTCCCATGAGAAAACACTGAATAAATAACGGGGAAGATAGATAGTTTGATTGCATTTCAGTGACATTAGCGTCACTGGAAGAGTTGTGACTCCAAATGTTTCTGGATCCCGCTTCCACTTCTCCACTTGCATCCTTTTATGATAATGCAAAAAGGAAAAAGAGCAACACAGGTTTTTCATATAGCAGATGTTTATTAGAAAAAAGGGCAGGCATTCAAATAGAGACTGAATTTTGAGGCAGAAAGGCAATGCATCACCCGGCTGAAATGACACAAAATGTTCTCTCTGCTGCACTGTCTTTCAACCGCACTGCTAAAATGATTTTTTTTTTCATTTTAGATTATATGATTCCTAAAAGAAAACACTGCTGTAAATATTTCCTTTAAAGATGCACTTCTTTTGATTTGACGGATTTACTGATGACTAAAATAAATCCATCACAGCAAAGTAAGAGGGGAAAATACCAATCAAAGTATTTCCCTGTGATTTGGGCTTTTGGCTTCATTTAGCTGTTTTAATTTTTCTAGTGTGCCTGAATTATTTATTTCCTTTCCCCTTCAGGGCATGCATATAATGTTTCAAAACCAGTAAGAATGGGAATTTTTTTTCCCTTTCTTATTCAACTAAATGGCTGGTCATGAGACTACTGAAACCAAGGCCCAGCTGCAGACTGTTTATCCTCTCAATGATCCCCGTAGGTCCTTTCCAGCTCACAACATTCCATGATTCTATGATCTAACCGATTATGTTTACTGTACGTCAACATTTTTCAGGAAGATGAAACCTAGAATATCACATTTATTCCCTAAGAGCTATGAGAAAAAACCTACCCTGGAGCTGTGGCATAGACCCAACACATATGGGAGTTAGGTAAAACTGTACGCCAACAAAGCGTAAGGTTCCAGCCTCGAGCCTGTAGCTGTGCCACATCCACACAATTCTGCACCACACATCTGCAGGGTCATGTTAATCACAACCCCTCTAATGGGAAAGTCCAGAGCAAACCAGCATGGTCCTGGCACCAGTCCCGGCAAGAGCCCCAGGTTCTCATCCCAGATGCCAAGGTTGAGATTTTTGCTCACCCAGGAGTTGGGTGAAAACATCAGACTGCAACAGGCAAGTTTCACTCAATATCCTTTAAACTGCACTGCTGCCACACTCATTGGCATACATCCCTTGCATGTTTATCCCTAGTAAAGTCTTCACATCACAGACGGTGTTTGATTTGTTATGTTTTAATTTTAAGGTCAAGATTCAGTAAGGCATAGAAGGCAACTATGCACTCTTCTCCAGAGTGATTGCTATTTCTCTTATTTTCCAAGTACGAAAGGGAGACACTTCACAGAATGGGAACAACTCTCCCTTGTAGCCTGATGCAGAAATGTTTCTTTCAAAAGACCTGGTCTGTCGTGCTGCAGACCTGGAATGGGCCTGAGACTAGCACACTGCTGTTGTTACAGGAGCATCTGAACACTGTTGTGTTCATGAACAACAAAAATGCTATCAGCTCATTAGAAAAATTCCCACTTACTTCAATGGGTTAAGATTTCACCCTGAATATTTTCAGCAGTAACTCTTTTTATTTCTCTGATTTTCCACATCCGTCAGTCTGTTCCCAGGTAACTATTTGCCCTAGCTTACAGCAGAGGATAACGCTCCAATAAACATTCTTGAGATGTTATTGAAATACATATACTCAGATCTGCAGTAAGTTTTGCATAGGAGATGATATACAGTTATCAGAGGATGGCAGCAACAAAAAGCCAAGCTCCTCTTACACCAAGGGTGCCACTTTACAACTTTTCAAGTGTTCAAAAAAATATAAAAAAGTCTTCCAAGGAGTAGTCTACATATAACATTTTCTTTTACAGTAAAGTGCATCCGATCGATTTATAATGTACCTTCAAGAACAAAACACAGTCTATAAAACTAAAATTTAGGAGGAGCATGACTGTCTGCTGTAAAGGCAAGTCCAGGCCAATGGTGAGAGGAATATAGCTCCTCATCATTTCTGATAGATGGATTGTGTTCTGCCACTGTTTACTTCACATAAATATGAAATAAATGCAAAAAAAAATGCAACCATAAACTTAAAAAGTAAACAGTATTTCAAACATAATGCATAATTTACACAAATTTTATTATTTAGGACATTGAAAGCTGCTAAAGTATTTTTTTCACTAAAAAAACTAGAGAATAGAATCTGAGCCTTAAACAGGGATACAAGGAAACCAAGGATACAAGGAAACCAAGTTATTCACTCAAAACAGAAATTCCTCATCAATTTACCGTATTTCGATAGGACTGTAATCAAGACTTGAGCACGTTCAGAACATTCTACCTTTATTGACATTAACTTATATTTCAATAAATTTCTATCCTGATAAAGCATTTTGCAAGTAAAGGATGGGGAGTCCCTCATAGTTGCATATGGGGAGGAAAAGAATTCCCCCCCTCCCCGAAAGCAATTGTTATACAAAGTCACAGCCTGCCCGGATCCGAGCACAGCAGCACACCAGGAAGGACTTTTGGTGTAACACGTCCTAGAGCAACGCTAAGCTGAGTCAGCAGATCAAACAGCACTGTTACTCATTTGGTATGCGAATTTCACTTCTGTTTACAATCATGGCGTAAAGAGCTAGAAAAATAATTACAAGTGAGAGACTGTCACACTTTGTGTGTTTCAATGTGTTTGAGCCTCAATCTCCAAAAGTCTTGCCCTGTTACCGCTTGACATGTACACACATCTCACAATGAAGACTTCTTGTGGGAAGCTTCTACTTGGTACAGCTCAAGATATTAAAAGTGCCACACCTGAGTTTGTTGAGATCTTTGTGTACAGACCTGATTGGGAGTGCTTTTAATATTTATATGCTCTATATTACNGCAGACTGGACTGAAATGCCAGGCTGGGAGACAGCCATCCCCACAGCACCTTTATAGCATGGGAAAATTGTCCAGCTGGGAGTCACTCCTGATCCATTCTCTCCCACAGTCATGTTTAATTGCCATACATTTGGCCTCATTTACTACTTGTTGACATATTTATGATGCTATATACCCTGGAAGATGCATGAGAATTCTGCAAAAGCTGTTGTTCAAATTACCTCTGCTATCCTTCAGAAACTGCACAGCCCCTGGTGAGCATGCCAATGCACACTTATATGGACCTTTTAGTCTTAAAAGTTACAAGCCGTGAGCACATCAATCAAGCAGCATAGCTCAGTAGGTCAGATTAACAACATAACATTATCTCATCCTTGCTGGAGCAGTTGTTTTCCTAAATAGAGTTGGAAAATGTCTCCAAAATTGGAAGCCTTTGAGTCTATGGGAAAAGCAAAGCTGGTCCGTTTGGTTCCCTCAGACAGAAAATTAGCCAAACGTCGCACTGTGAGTAGGACACCTCCAACTCATGTTACGCAGTTTCTAGGATACCTGGCAGTTTTCTCCCCCTCATGCCCCCACGTAACATTCTCAGCTCACATCCACAGGATTTCTGTTACTGAAAGTTGCAATTTTCTAAAGGCGGGTAGCCTTAGCAGGGACTAGAAAGGTACAGCAAGCAAAGGAAAAAGAAAACCTCTGAAATCCAGGATGTAAGATGGAAGTAGATCAGGCCAGCTTCCAAGCAGAGACCAACAGAAACTGGCACAGAAGTCACCTCTGTTCTTGAGGTGACCATAGCAGCTTACTCTTGCAATAAAATATCAGGAGGGAGGAGTCTGAATGAATCCCACTCACTGCTTTCAGACAATTTTCAGTTAAAACATACATTTGTACAGTCAGATACACTGAACGGCATGAACTTCATGGTTGATTAACATCTACAATTAGACTTGGAAACTCACACTGCTGTTAGCTGTCCTACACAGTACAATATTATTTTCTGAAAAGAACACGTGAAACTTAAGATTTCCTTTTTCTCTAACTTTCAGATTTGAAAACCCATTACACAGGATGAAATATTCTTGAATAAAACAAAATCTGAAAAAGTTTGTTTGAAAGATCAAACTGTAAGGACAAGATTAAAGTAAATATTTGGTTGCAACAAATGACCTGCGGCATAAAGCAAGCTCAGACGGTATATAAACAAAGAATGTGTTTAAAAAAAAAAAAAAAAAAGGCAACAGCAATGCTGCAAAATAAAAAGGATTAAAAAAAAAAAAATGCAGCCATAAATGAGTGGAGATAGCACCAACTAAAACACAAAAATTGTTAACAAAAAACTATCAAAATTCTGATCTTACATGACTGCAGATGAGGGATAACTCCACTGCCAACTTCAGTTAAACATGGTGAATCTAATATCACTATATTTATCATGGAGCAAATTAAGTTTTAGTTTGACCTAAACACATGCCAAGAGACTTGATGCATCTTTGTCTTAGATGTTCTTTGAGGGCTGCATAAATCAACAGAAGCTGCACCACCCCCAAGACAAGCTGGAAATCCGTGTCTTCTTCCCAGAAGCTGTGGCAATGTTGTCCTTTTGGTTCCAAAGGAAATACTGTGCTATTATTTTTCATCCATGCTTGGCCTTTGTGCCAGTCACAACTTTTGCTACTTCCCCGCACAATTTCCTATTTACTTTTCTATTCCTAATGACTAATTTTGCCTATTGACCAGCTCTCCCAAGGATCTTGATATTCAATTAACTTTCTCTTCGCTGAGTAAACCTCCCAGTATATTTCACAGCCCATTGCATCATGCTTTAAGGTGGAAGAGACATAAATGAAGACCCTAACTTTTAGCTATAAATATTTATTTTGCATTCCAAATGAAATTTCACTGCCAGTTCTTCCGTATGTAAGTAGCTTGTTGATAGAAGGATGCTGTGCTGCAAGTGTTATGCGTTTCAGAACGCACGGCTGTACAATGTGTGCTGGTCCAACGGCTGATTCCAGCAGCAGGTACTACGCATAAAACAATACAAGCAGTAAATTATTTACAGTACATTTTTGCATATAGTGAAATGCTCAGCAGAGGAAGCAGCCTTTGAATAATTAAAATACCTTTTTCCTCCCTTCCTTACAAAGCTGCTCCCAAGTTCTCAGACTGCACCCCCGTTTCTGCTTCATCTGCTATGTTCAAATTTTTATTTATTTATTTATTTATTTTGAGTGCTAACAGTGGTCCATAACTGTAAGTATTGCTATTCAGAGTCAGGGCATTTTCCCTGATTAATTACTAGGGAGGAATGATACCTCTGGGAATCAAATACATTGTGTGCTCAACTCCAGAATAGACAGCTCTTGTCAATAATGTATCCAAGCAGCTTAAAACTTCAATAGCCTGGTTCTTATATACTGTAAGTGGTGCTGAATATTCAGTTTTATTTCTCTGTTTCCCTGCCAGTAGGAAATAAAGAACACACTTTTAGCTAAATGAGAACTGAAGTGCATTGGAAGAGTGCTATAAATTATATGCAGGCCACCAAATAAAATTCAATTTTCAGGTAATGTGAAGGTGTAATGCGTCTGGAGAAGCTGTTTTGCATATCACACAAGACAGCAGGCAATAAGAAGCAGGGAATGACTAAAACCTGATCTGTCACATGCAACTCTTTGATTGTTCCCCCTACTTTACCTACTCTAATCGCACTGTTGCAGTGTTGATTCAGAACACGGCGGCCCATGAAAAATGTCACCGTTCTGTCGATGTTGCGGATCCGCTGGCAATTTCAGCAAGCGCTGGATGCACATAAAGGGTGATAAGGCACTACATCCTGCCATGCTCAGCAGGTTTTCCATTTCCTCCTGCAATTACACATCAAACTGTTTTAGCTTCACAAGCTTCGGCACTATAAATGGCCTCAAGGCAGAAGTCTGCTTCGCACACTGATGAGTCTATCTTCAAAGCAGAGTGCAAGCTCAGGTTTCGGGGAGAGTTTTTGGTTTTTTTTTTTTTTTTAAATGCCCCTTTTCCAGAGCTTTTAAGAGTTTACTTAGAGATTATTCCTACCATTATCTCCATGTACTCCAATTAACAGGCAGTTTTATATCAACATTAACTGGAGATGCCTCTAAGAGGAGATGGAAGTCATGCATATGCTATGAGCAAGCCACTGTCTGCGCAAGAAGACTGTTTACAGCATAACATCTTTACATAGTGTGCTTTTTGTTTTGTTTCTTTGCTACAAGGCTACCTGGAATTCCAGGCTGATAATGGGCAGCATGGTTTTCAGATGCTCAAAGCTTTGCTGTACACAATGGCAATGCAGCCAAAAGCATATCTTTCTCCTGTTACTCCATTTAAAGCAGCTCAGGCATTTGGTATAGCTATTTCAAACAGTCTAATTTCACAGATATAACACCTTTTCCCCACCTTCTGCATTTTTAAGTGAGGGTATGGTGCTCCTTATCTACCCTGTGAGAACTGCACGAAGCCAGTGCACCCGTACCTGCAGGGTGTTGCAAACCTGGCAGCAGCCGCCAGGCAGCCACTTCTGTTCTCTCAACAGTTTTGTCTTTTTAGCATACAGACCTGAGGAGATATGCAGGTAGTGCCAACACGATTGCTCTAAGTGACACTGCCAGAACACCATCCTGTAATTTCATACTTTCTCCTAAAGTGTGCTCACACTCTGAGACTATAAATGCAGCTCTCGCTTTTCCCATAGGCTGAGATCTTTACAACTGGCAAAATACATCTTGATTTCCAACAAGCAAGCGGAGGGCTGCGACTAACATTAAGACAGAAACAAGGAAATATTAAATAAGATTACCGCTGTCCACATTTGAGTATACTGGTGCTGTGATTTGCTTAAACACAGATGTCTGTTTTACTTAAAGATATTTTACTTAAAAGAAATGAATACCAGGGTGAGCCAAACAACTGTAGGGACTTCTCTGTACCCAAGCGTTACAGATGCAAGGAGGACTGGGAAGAATGATCTCTTTTCTTCGTTAACTTATATGCAAGTCCCACTCAGAAATTAAAGTTTTGACCTGCTCCAACTTTTCACACCAGCCCTAAGAAGAGAGATGAGATGAGGTAGAAGCCACAGTCCTTGTGCTCAGTCATGACCAATATCTCCACCTATCGCTGAGATTTATAGCCCTCAGGAGAACTCTAAACTCACCACCACACCAGCTGCTTAACATCTGCAGCTCCCATGATGCACAGGTCACTTGCACAGGTTGCTCAGCAGTGATGGAAAATGCACAGAACTGTTACAGGTGTTGCCAGCTCCCACACCCTCTCTGAGATACCCCAAGTGAAGTTCTGAGGCTAAGAGAAGAAGCCATTGTTACAGCACCCACGGATCCTCCTCCTCTGTCCATCCCCATCAGCCAGACAGACAGCAGGGATCTGAGCTACCCAAATTACACCCTTTGCCAAAGGATGTCAATTGCAATAGAGAAGACAGGTCTTAGGACTAGGCTGAAACAATAAACAACTGGTGTCCCCTCCACTCCGTGAGACGGTGTGACAAAAGGACTGTCAGAGGAAGAGAAAAAGGGATGCAGCGTTTAGCCACTGAAAATGAACAGGAACAAACTGTTCCTTGCACGCTGTAACTGACAGCTTGTTCTGCACCTCTCCATTGACCCTATCCATGAACAACAAGGACCTTTATATACATGCCTCAGGGTGCGTTAGCATTCATTTCCAACCTCCAAAAAGCTCAGCTGTCATTGTTGCCTAAAACAGGCTTTGGATTTTTTTTTTATAAAAGAAAAAAATAAAATCTGAACTAATGATGTTTAACATGCACCTAATTTTTTGATTAAATCAGTTATCAAAGCATTTCTATGTATGCCAGCCCTCCCAACCAGGACTGCACTGCATTTATTTTAAAACATATTTTAACTTTTTGAGCAGAGACCTTTCAAGAGGGAGTCAATAGCTCAGGGCAGCACACTGGGAGCAACACGGTGATTACTCAGATCTGACTTACGACTCCGAGCTGTCCCCAGCCATGCACACAAAGCACCATGCACATGTGGGGCTGCAGAAGCGCTGCTGCCAGCCTCACCAAGCCCACCACCAGCCAATGGAGATGCCAGCACAGAGGGCAGAGAGGGCATTCGGTACCTTAATAAAACTCAATAAAACTTTAAATATTGGTACTTTGGTAACACAGGGCCAGACTTAGTGAAACAAGGTGCCTGAAAGGGAAAAAAAAAGCAGGTGGCACAGCAGAAAATTTAGGTAAATGCAGGGGATGCTACATATCTGTTACTATCTATCCACCTCTTTGATTGTGATCTATGCCAAGGCAAGTACTGCATCTGCCATGGATGTTTATTGTCACTGCAACCTGCATCTTTGACTCTACCTTTCCCAACCCATGAGAAGACATTTTTCAGCCCTTGTATTTATTGTAAATTCAGACATGTTGGGTTTTGCCCCCTGCTCTAAAACCTAACCACCCACTGTTCATAACAAAATGACTATTACCCTCCTTCTTGGCATCTTCTCTTAGGTGGCATTGTTACAACACTTGCTGTAATTCTTAAGTACTAGTGTTATCCTAGTGTTAGACTGAAGTCTCATCATGGATAAGAAAAACCTCTTCAAAATCCCAGAGGAAATGACTGTTAAAGCATAGGAGAGGTGGAAGACGTAGAGATGCAGGGTTATTATTATTATTTTTTTTTAGTCTAGAGATAGTGGATGATCCTTCCGTTCAGGGATATGAACAACAGATAAAGAAAAATGAGTGAAATGATATAAGAAAATGTACAGATAATGGACCCAGTCTGAAATAAAGACCATGTTGCTAGTGACAGAAGGAGAAAGTCCAACAAATTTAATACATAAAGTATTAGTATAGTAGAGTAAAATAGTAAAGTATTAGAAGTCTAACTGAAGATCTTGGGACTCATTGCACGAAATACTTCTTTGAAAAAGCCTCACGCAATTTTACTCCTTATGGACTCCCCTAAGCAGTACTGAAATCAAACCAAACCCACACCACTCTGAATTTCTCCTGAACATGAAGTGAGTCCATTCTTGCATGGATATTTCAGTGCCAGCTCACAACATGTGCTCTCACAAAGGCGGGGTTCTCTGGTTAAGGAAAAAGATTAAGCCTTGAAAGGCTCCTTGAGAACTGGCGTATAAATAAACTGTGGTCAGAACAAAAGTGGTCTCTAAGTTTTACTGTAAATAATCTTTTCCCCCTCATGATTAATAATGTGGTTGAAAGGCAGGCATCTCCTCACCTCCTGGTGCAGGTTGTTCTAGGTGGAATGCTGGTCAAGTTGGTAACATTCAGCACTAAAAGCAGGGGCTTGCCTCCATCCACAGTTTCTCAGAAAAGCTATATTTCAAAGAGTCTTTAATGGACTATTAAATACTGCTGAGGAAAACCTAACCATGATCACCCACTTAACCAGAAAACAATGAGCATGTACAAGAAAAACACTTAAAACATCCACATCAGTAAGTGATTTTAGTGAGTATTTGCTTCAATTTATTCAGATGTAAGCTTTCTACAATCCATCTGCAACGTATTTTGCTTGAACAATTACGTCAACCACACAGAAACAAAACCAGGGAGAGGAAGGAAGAGATAGCATGCCACAGCCTCAGAACAGGATGCAGAGTAACAGAAATTGCACCTCTGTGCAAAGGCGGGGACGACTACCATAGGTTCTGCAGGAGCAAACAACATTTCTCCAATATATTAGAATTACTCGAAATTCAAATATGTTTATGGAATAGTTTCTTCAAAGCACAAATTGCAAGAGATGATGTTTAAGCCATTTCTGTTACCCTGACACAGTTGACAAATGCACCATTGAATGATTTTATCGCTTTATGAACTCATCATAACCATCAGCACACCACTAGTGGTACATGAAAAGCACTTTATAAAACGCCCTGTGTGAAATTTAAAATTTGATACACTTTCTGACAACTATCCTGTATTAAGCTCACCTTTTAGCTATAGCAACACCAGATGAACATCCAGGAAGCCTCAGATATCTACACTAACAATAGCTGAGCAGATGGAGTTCAGAGAAGCTAAACAATATTAGCAGCATCTCAGTTCATGCAGCATATTTCCTCCAAGTACAACATGCGATCCTTGGGTGCCACATCAGCCGTTTATATAAATTTTGACAGGCAGTGGAGACTGGCGTGCACTGACAGGTGAAAATGAAAATTAATGCAGGTGGTTTTCCTCTCCCAATGTATGTTTTGCAGGAAATTTACACAGCACTTCATTCTGCTAAGCGCTGTGCTCAGTAACACTAGCAAAATTAAGAGTACACAAACACCTTTATGTTTTGACTACTTGGCAACCTATATTTCCTGTAAGCAGATTTATTCTTAAATGATCAATATGCATAGCATTCCCAGAGTTTGCATAAAGGCATACTTCAATAGCAACCAAAATAAAATCACTCAGGGTGTGGTGAAGGGCAAGGAAAGTAAAGTTGGTATAAGGCACAATTCAGACAAAGAGCTCACACTGAATCTAAACCTGAAGAAAATAATAGAATTAGCTCCACAAACAGACCCCAATACTCAAAAAGTGATTAGGGTTCTTAAGATTTTTTTTTTTTTCCCTAATGAAATGAAAAAAGTTTAAACCTTAAAATTATCAGCTTTGGTTTCCAAAAAGCTTTGGGTAGTTTGCGATGCACATGAGAACCCAATGTCATAGGGAAAGTTTGGATGTCTACAGCCTTGGCAAGGCTGGCTAGCTCCAGCTGCTCAGCTCGTGCTTCTCCCCTTCAAGACTGAAGCGCCTTCGTGTGAAGCAGCTTCTTCGTAAATAAAAACATCTGATCCACCTAAAGGCTAGAAATGATGAAACAAGGAATCAAAAATCAGGTTTTGCTGGATGAGTCAGGTTGTAGATCCAATTTGCATCATGTAAGCAAACAAAACTTCAGCAAACTGAAGCCTAGAGAAACAATGATTCCTTTAGTGTGCACATTTCTTGCTGTTTAATCAAAATTGTTTTCTTTTATATTTTTGTGTATGTTTGATGCAATTACTGGAAAAGTTTTTAGCTTGTTACGCAGGTTGTCAGAATAGATGATCTAGCAGTGCCTTCTGGCTTTAAAATCCATGAACCTTTGATATATTTCTCAGGAGCTGATGGAACATTACCATTACTTCAAAAATGCCTAGGCATACACTTCTCTGGCAATCTGCAAGTTATTGCTCCTCTTTCATTTACTTAATGCTCTACCTTCCCAACAATGTGAGTTAAACTTTCTACAGAAGGGGCACATCAGGGTATGTTCTCTTGTATTTCTTTGAAAGTAAATTTTAACTGTAGCGTTATCTGCATTGAACTGAATATTTCAAATCGGAATATTAAAAAAGCTAATCAGCCCTGCTGAGGATGATCTATCTGAAGTGTCACTAGGCCCTGCTTTTGTGCATCTCGGCCGATCAGTCAAGGCTGAGAGGCTGCAGCACCCATGGTTCTTATAAATGTGCTTCCCTTCCACCCAGACACTGCAGTGATACAAAGAAGGGTTGAGACCTGACAGGTAAATAAAAGCCGGAGTACAGAAGAAGATAAGTATGTTTTAATGTGGTCTGAAGCATCAATCTATCGAAGAACAAGCTGATCTATAATGCAGGATGCAGCCTCTTTCTCAGCTAATGACACCACTGAATTTGGAAGTTCACAAGCTAAAATACATCTCTAGCACGCTGAAAAAGATATGCAAAGTCCTATTTCTAAACCACTTCCTATTTCCTTTGTACCAGCTTACTTCTGTACTTGCAGTATTCCATGGGCTTATCCATATTGCAGCTGCACAACCAGAATTACTATAACCAGCACCCAAACTGAAGGGGGTCAAATTTGCCAAACTACCAATGAACAGCACTTGTAACAGCAGAAGTAAAGATGTCCTGAATGCTTTCCTGCCAGCAGCAAGCCTGTGCCTTACTAACTCTTGACATGGATCCAGAGTTGTCCAGTAAAATTGCATTTCTAAGCCTAATCTGCAACAACAAGAGCTATCCACAAACAGAAGAATTTTGTGAATATTGCATCAGAGGTCTGGGAATATTTCCTCTATAATCAGAATTACATCTTTCTCTCGATGTTAAGCTGCTTTCCATGATCAGTGGCTGCCGTGTGGTACTATGATTTTTTATTTTTTTTTTAAATTACACAAAATCCAACTATACTGCTTCTACGTATCTTATTTTACAGCAACATGTTATAAAGATCACATGCTGGAAACTTGCAAGCTCTAGTCTAAGATTCATTTCAAATGTAGCCAATGGCCAACGGGAAGTCTGAGAGACATTTCCAGCTTACCCTTAGAATTTGTGTTTTCAGATCCATTGCTACCATCTTTCCTATATTTGTCTTGTCTCATACTCATATTGCATGAAGAGCACCAGTCAGTGGCAGAAGCAGGGTGACAGCACCGTGAAACACCTCCTAACAGTGCTACTGTGTCCCTACCAACATGAATCAGTCTGAGGAGCCTTTCTTCCTCACTTAGAGGACTGTAATTTTGTAAAAGGCTGAGAAATTGCCCTTTCTTCCACTTTGAGTTTCTTCAACTGGAGTTTACCATTTTAGCAATGGTAAATTTTAATTTCTTATTATTATATTTGCCTGGAGTAGTTCCTGAACAGATTCTTCCCCTTCTTTATTTTCAGTTCTAGGAGATGGACTTCCAAGTTGAATGACTGTGGTCAAAAGACATTGCAAAGTAGCTTGGAAAAAGTCTTCCCTGAGAGAAACTAAGAAAAGGATGGAGAGAAGCAAGAGATGGAAAGAACCTGCATTCACAATGGCAAGAGAGAAACCCTGCCATAGGTGTGGGCACTAACTAGGAGCAAAGATGAGATTCTCCCTCACCAGTATGAAAATCTTCATAACAGCATTGGTTTAAATGCAAAGGCCCAGACAAAGCATGGTAAATTCAACACTTCATGCTACTGCTCCTTCCTCATAGGAGAATATCCTTCCTAAAAAGATGAACCAGATTATGGGAAAAGCTACACATTTTCAATAGATCTCTCTCTTTTCATGGTAAAAGCAAGCTCCAGCAGTTCTCCCATGGAATTCACTGTGAAATAAAATTTGCAACCTGGCACCAGAGTCTGATGAGCATATACAATCCCTTCTGAAAGGCCCAGGAGGAATCTATTGTTTTGAGGCTTAATTTTCAATTTGCATCGTTAAAAAGGTATGATTTCATCCAAATTCACTGGTCTACTCATTTATATTTATCTGTAAGAGACCACATTTTAGTTCCTTTGAAAGGAAACAGAGTAAAAAAAAAATTTATGTTCAAAATTATTCTAAGAGCACTTCTCATATTTCTTGTTTTTATTGCAATCTGCTTGGACAGAGATGTGACTAATTTGTTTTGGAGGGCCTGATTCTGCAGCCATATGATAGTCAGTAATCCCTCTGTGTTCTGTTCCTTAAGCAGCGAAGAGAAGAGGAGGTCAAGTGGCATAAATCAGCGGTTTCATTGCAGTCAATAGCTTTAGGCTGATTTACACCAACAGAGGATAAAGTCCTATATGTCAGAATGAAAAACACCAAGAAATTTTGCCCCATACTAAACAAGCCTCTCCTTAACGATGAGCTGAAAACGAACTGCAACTGGAATCAATTAAAATTCATTGCAAAGCACTTAGTACCTTGCTTCAAACCAAACAAAAGTTGTGCCTTGCAGCTTACAATATCTTGGGAATGTTCAAGGCAGCTCCCTTCAGACAAGACTCTTGACTGCATTTCTATAATGAACAGCTTAAGAACTGTAAATGTACTGTTAGCTAGTGGTGAAACCTTCAGGATACACAACGATTTTGAAAGAGAGCAATTAAATGGCTAGTTATTTTGAACCCATGTCCCCATTTAAACTATTTTCCTCATAGGCCATCTGCCAGAGAGCCTTTAAGGCAGACAAGAAGATGCAATACCAATCACAGAAAGCTTCTATTACACTAACATTTTCAAAAGACCTGCACTGTTGACTATCATGAGTCTCATTAAGAAAATGCAAGTTGCTCCACTATCCTTAAATATATTAGTTTCATGGGCATTGTGTACATAAATGAAACCGAGCGCTTACAACAAATGCAATGAAGAACAGCATCATGCTACCCACCCCTGCTGTTCTCTTCGCATATCTTGAGATAAATTCGGGGTCCTGCTAATGGAAGCCCAGTCTCTTCTTGGCAATTTGTTACTTTTTTTCCACTGAATCTAATGGATTTAAAGAAAATGTGGTATGAAGGGGAGGGGGAGCCTTCACATTTCTCTCAGCAGGATGGAAGTTTCTCTCTAACTCAAGACTACCAGATGGCAAAACCAATTCCTTGAGGAAGGTGAATTTAGGGTTAACATTTTTAGCATACATGTTCAATAAATTAAATAAAGACTGTAAAGATACTTGAGCAACTCAAAGGAGGATCTCAGCATATAAGAAGAAAACACATATGAATTTAATCTACTGTATGTGACGAAAGAGGAGATTTCCTTTTTCTAGGGAGAATACATTATCCCACACAACATCCACTTTATTCACCATAACATGAATATTAGGCTGTATCAGTTATTTGCATCAAAGCCAAAAATACTATAGCAGTGCTCTAGTATGAAATACCTGCTGGAAGTACCTGGAATTTGATAACTTTAGTCTAGGCAGGATTATAGCATATGGATTTAATGTTCTTAGAAAGATTCATGAATACGATTTCAGACTGACTTCCATTCGTAAGCCTTCCCACCTCACCTTTCTCATTTCCTTTGCAATGCTTTTTCCAATATGTTAATTGACAATTCCTCTCCAAAGGAAAGAAAATCAAAAGGTCAGAGCCTTAATTTGTACAAATCATAATGCGCACAACTAAAAATTTACTGCTGACCTCGAGACTCCAATAATTGATTTCCCTGCCTCACTTTGAAAGTGGTAAAAACAAGAAAACAAAGGAAAACCACAGGGAATTCACTTAGAGGTTATGAGAATCACTGTTACCTGCGATAGCACAAGCCCTGCAACATTTTTTTTTGTTGTGAATCCTGGAAATTAGGTTACCTGAAAAAGTTATGCCTTTAAAACAAATATACAGAAACCTTTCTGAAGTGCAATACAAAAAGTTAGGGAACATGAAATTACTACACCCCTGAAGTCCCTGAATCCAAGGAACAGATAAAGAACTTTAAAACACAACTGGGAGCTCCTTCAGTCAATCTCACAAACACTTAGAGACTGACTCATGAGTGTCACTGGTTTCTTTATTGTTTTTTTTTATTTCTTTCATTTTGAGGTTGGCACAACACTGATATAGTATGTTATGATTAGGCCAAATTAATCCTCTGGACTAAAACATACTGAAGAGAATAAAACAGGTTAGATTACTACTATTTTTATACATTTTCCTGACTTTTCCAGTCAATGTTATCTTTGTGAGACACTCCTCTCTGTGACCTTCAAGCAGATCTCTAATGTAATAGCATTAAGTAAGTGAGAATTGAACTAACAGTGCTGAAATGTTCAGCAAAAACTATCAGTGAGGCTGCTCCATCTGCTTTTACTTATTTAGGAAACAGCAGGTTTCACATATTTGAGATGAAACAAATGAGAAAACATTACAGCAACATAACTTCCTTCAACTGAAAATATTCACTTAACAGATTTTAAAACAGATTTCTAATACATGTAGGAAGGGTTCCCTGATTTTTTTTTTTTTAAATTGGCTCAGTAAAGTGCAAAGATGTTTTATTTCTCACAGGTTTACTTCTGTAACACTTATTTGTTTAACAGTTTTGCAGTGGAAACAGTGCTGCCAGCTCATGCTGCTTCTTCCTACATAGCATTGCTAGAATCTGTCCTTTCCAAAAAAAGGAAAAAAATCCTTTATGGTGTAAAGCATTTACACAAATGCTACATCCTATCTGCACGCAATGCCAGTGAGCAACTTCCCAAGCCCATACTCTCACCTGCCTTCAGCAACCCTCTGGTCTCTGACTTCACATCCATCCACAAGCTGCTTGCCTGCATCTCTGACTACACGAGCTTCAACCCCAGCAAGTTTTGGGACCTCCAGCCTGGCACCCCATATGCTGCAGATCCCCATCCCACCCGCAGCACCAGCCTCCTCTCCTGCCTCTCTCCCACTCACCTCCTGCACGTGGCGGATTTGGCACGCTTTGACTCTCCGATGCCTTCTGCAAGCCACCAGCCCCAGAGCAGTCAGCTTTTCTGGGAAAACCTTTCTGGATTCTGGGTGATATGTAAGCTTGTTTCTGCCCTCTAAATCTCTCGTAAAACTCCCTGCTTTCAGTTTTCCGAAGACAACTGCTTCTGTACTGCTCCCTTCAGTCTCTGCCAACACTGCTTCATTAGCCAAACCACTCAGTCCCTGTATCTGGGGCCTCAAAGGCTTCTTTCCAACAGGACAACTTGATAAAAACCAGATTGTCAGTCCTGCTCTTCCTTAAGGTAATGATTTGCCTAGTACCACTGCCTCCTCAGACTCCTCCCCAGGTTCTCTTAAGCCCCCTCCTCCCATTCTTGTTGCCTGCTCTTCAAACTATCTGAAGTATCTGATTGCTAAATATTTTCATTACTATTTATTTTTAAGAAAAACACTACTAGTACTCCTGCCAGCCAAGAAACAACAGATTTTTACGCTAATTGTAGTAGCACTCAGAAAGCTCTAGTCCAGGACCTGACCATGCTAGGTGCTGCACAAACATTGAAAAGGGCTCAAAGAGCTGCTCAGCAGTGCAGAGCTATGCACACACTTGAGCTCTTTGCTGAATTGGGTCTTTTCACTTCAACTGAATGCATGATCTGCCCCCAAAGAAATTTCATGCATCTGTGATATATTGCACACAACAGACTTTCTGAAGAATTGAAATCTTTGACTACACCTGCAGTTTTCACTCTTAAATGTCCTATATATACCTAAAGTTCTAGAGAGATAATAAATTCACAGTGAAACTAAAAAAAATGGAGCAAAAGCATAGAGCAGCAAATTCTCCTTGAAGCCAACCCACACCTGACAGCATTACCATTTTGTTGTGCAATCATCATCAGGAATCATCATGTAGTTTTTTGCAACCATTATAACTACAATTAACTTTCAAAGAATTACCTCCAAGCCAGGTGCTACATACAGTTTTAATGTCACTGGTCATTTCTGAAATGCAAAGCAGCATACAATTTTTCTGATGTTCAGTGTGACAGCAACCCTCCACAGTGACAGTGTGCTAACTGTGAAAATTAAATAAATTAGCTCAATCTTCACAAAGATGGCTTTCTTTGTTAACGACTCTGCATCTGCAGCATTATTATTTATATGAGGGGAGGAAACCACTTCTGAAAGGAAAATGCAATTATGTTATTCTTTCTTTTGCACAGAATAGAGTCACTCTAGTTGGATGAGGAGAGAGAGTAAAGCCACAAACATTTTCTCATTATCAGGCTGCCAATTTAAGACAGCCTGGTATTTGTCACCACTCCATAAGCATTATGGTCAATAGTAACTGAAATTGCTATATCCCTACCATGCAAGTTGACTATGGTTGCCAGTAATTTAAGTATTTCAATAAAACAGTGTAAAAAAATCATGAAGATCTTTACGTAGTCTAAAGGTTGCATATTGTGATTTTACATAATTGAAGAGCAAAGTCAGTAGCTGCAATTATTATTTAAGTGAACGTGAACACTGAACATGGCGGGAAATAATCCCGAAAGTTAAACTGTATGCTCAAATATAAAAATCTCTTGGTAAGATAAGCTATTTAGTACATTAATGAGGGCTGATTAAATCAAGTTTGTCCACATTATCATACTTGTAGCAAAAAGATGTAACAGGAGAACAAAAACTGAAGTGATAGACATCTGAGCCTGCAGTCCTGCATTCAGTTTTAAACCAGCCTTTCCGCTTCAGGTTCTGGGATCTGTCTACCTGAACCTAAAAATGCCAGGAGTGTAACCACAGTACATTAATGCTACAGTTGACATGAACCAGATTAATTAAAAAAGCAAGCAGAAATAATTTGCTTACTGAATGTATCAAAACCAATTGAAAAATTCAATATTTAACCCATAAGTAGAATGTTATTTCAAAACTCATCCTACATTACAAGGAGTTATTTATGAAAATAAATTAACACCTGAAAAAAATCAGTTTTACAGTTTTCATTTTACATTAAGTTGAAGAATAATAGACATAAGACTTTTTTTCCCCAAAAGGGTTCGGATCTTGTATTTTGATCAAGATGAAACAAAAACCTCCGTATTTTGCTGTGAGCATGCAGTCAAGACATAACTGTCATTAAACACTTTGTTTAAATTCAGCAGTAAATTTTAATGTGGTAAAATCAATCCTTTGACCATTTGTATAAAGCTACCTGGTTGTAATACAAGCTCTTAATATAAAAGCCGGCAGCAGAACCTCGTAACTCTCCACCTTTGGAAAAGCTTCAATTCTCTAAAGTCTCCTCAGCAAATTAGAGGTGAATAACAACTGAAATCTGCAGAACACTTCAATTTCCACAAATTATCATCTAACTTGCATGTCTTCCAGATTTCCTGTGAGCTATTTAAGGTTTTTTGAGGTGCACAAGAGTCAAATCAAATGGTTAAATGTCAGCTTTTGTTAGTTGGCCATGGAAGAGCTTCATCTCCCATCTCCTCTGCTTGTATGAAGGCAATACAACATCACCCAATTCTGTTTTCCTCATTCTCCCACATAACTTAGTAAGTTAAAGATATATTTGTCTCCCTCTTGAAATATCTTGCTAAAGGCTAAAGCTTGTGTTTATTTGTACAGACAGGAAATACATCTCCCTACAACTGACAAACATGTTTGAGGTTCAGAAAATGCATTAGGAACAAGAAAAGGGCAATCGGTTGATAAATGAAATATTGCGCATAACTCCCTTAATTGCTAAACACATTTTGCTCAGAGAACAAGGCATTAAATGGATGTAGTGGCAAAAGATGAACTGCACATTATTTTTCCTGTCCTACACAGTGGCAAAGTTCACAATTCAAAAAAAAAAGAAAAAAAGAAAAACAACACACAAAAAAACCCTCGATCACAGTTTTGGCAAGCAAAGCAGGCTATAACTCAAATTCCATGTGACTTCTTGGATGGTAAGGATCATTACACGGAGTGAAGAGAACAATTCAGCAATGTTTGCAATAGCAACTTAGAAATATTTGACGAGAAACACAGGAAAGCAAAATCTTCCCTCCACCCTGTCATGTCCACTGTGTCCCATCTATCAGAGCCAGCAATGGCACGTGCCACTGAAACCAGAGGAGAAGCAGCTTCACCACTCTGCACTAGGAAACAAGGGGAAGAGCAACCAGAAATGGCTTCTTCCACCCAAAGAAGGACCAGAAGATTTTAGAGGACTTTTGCAGCAGCTGTGTAAGGGAGTGAGCAACAAAACCCATTTGAAGCATGAAGAAACAGCCTCATAGGCTTGATCAGCCCCAGCTAAAAGGGCTTGCAGCCTTGCACACAAATCCCAGGGGAGGGCCACAGTCACCACATCACTCATGGACTCAAATAAACACCGCAGAACTGCACGAGAAACAGAAGTCGGCATATCCAGGGGTTAAAGGTCTCACTGTGTCAAGTGCCAGATCTTGACCACATGCAACAAAAAATCAGATGTGCAGGTTTCCTCTGCAAACCCCAAAAAGCTCAGCACTCATGTCTGACTGACCCCTACAAACATGGTGCGAGGAATCAGGCTCCCAAAGCAGTTTCACAAGTCCTGCCCTCTCCCCCTATCAAGCTTGGACATACAGCCACACTGTGTACTCTCAGCAAAACTAGAATCAGACTGAGCATTTGATCTTGAGCTATCTCAGGGAGGTTTGCATTCAAATGTATAAAGCAATTTCTACTTCAAGCAAGGACCTTCAGTTCAGTGAAACCAAAACAAGGCACATACAAAGCATTATCACAAACGTACAGAAGAAAATCTCTGGTGGAAACATGTCATGGTATTTCCAGTATATTTTTAGATTTCGCGTGGCTTTATAGTTCTTACTTCCCACTGAAATATGGTTACAGATGTTTATCAGCCCAAGATAGTCACTTACTGAGCAGATGAATCCTTATGGATTAAAACCATAATATTGCAGAGATGTACCAGCTCTGACCCACAGGCTTGGCTATGCAGCTCTAACAGTAAATTTTCTCTCTTGCATCCTTTCAGATGCTCCCCAGCAGAAAACTATCTAACATGTCACATTTCTCTGAGCTCTGCAACTGTATAATGCGTATTTTTCAGGACTTTATTTGACGCAGCCAGATTGCTCAGATACATATGTTGTAAGAAAGATCAGTAATAGCTTAACTTTCATAATGACACCCAGAGTAAACAGGCTTCTATGAACTTAACAGCAGCAGCTGCTACTGATGCTACTGAAATAAAAAAAAAAACTATTTGATAATTAAAAAAAAAAAAAATGGAAAAGAAAGGCTACAGTCAAACAGTCCACAGGCAACTATTTTTGTAAGACAAGTGATAGTTTAATTTACTGGCCATGGTAAGTTTTGTAGCGAAACTAACTGCAATCTAATTACTTGCTGCAAAACGAGCTTGATTTGATTTTAGGAGAGCTTCTTTCTAATTCCCTGTTACTGTTTTGTCACTGTAAACTTAGATTTTGCTACAGGGCCAGTAAGTTTAATTTTCAAATCAATTCTTGATTTATACACAAACCCTGACTGGTGTGCATCTGTAATGTGTAAACAGTATGTCCCCAGGCATAATTGTTATACAAACATAATTGGAAAACTATCTAGCTCAATTCCACACACATGGATCTTGGGTTTTAAAAATAATAATTAAAGAAAGCCTTCAACCACCTGCATGAGAAGTTAGTATGGAAAACTCAAGAGTCTAGAAAATACAAAGCAGCTGGCACAGAAAATGCACACCAGTAAATAAGCAAGTCTCAGACGCAAGCTTGGTTTCTAGAAGACCCATAAAGGCAGCCATCCAAAGGTATACTGGAAAGCACCGTTTTGCATAGGCTACAAAAAGATTTCTGCTAAGAGCAGCCTCTTGCAAGTGATGTTAAATCATTTAGAAATGCTTCATTTTATGACTTCTCTGATATTTATTTGAAAGTCAAAGGGAAGCACATCAATTTTGCCATAAGAAGATGCTCTTAGTAGGTTGTTCTTTGAGCACAGCTTACAAGAATCACATGGAGAATCAGATGCATTATCTCAAACTGCTTTACAGTTGCCCCCCACATTTGCAGTTTGAGAATCTCAAACATGATGCAATTTGAAATTTCTTGGAGGAAAACTGTAAAGGGAGCAGTAAAGCCTTTGGAATTTATCTCAGAAGTGCCCAGAGGAAAGACAGGCTTACTTATGTGCTCGTAAAAAAAAAAAAAAAAAAAAAAAAAAACCTGGCTCAGTCAGTGCTGGCGTGCATCAGGTGAGAGCGGCGTGGGAAACAGCACCCCACCTGCTGACATCGCTGCCCCGTACCCGACACAACTGATGGCATCTGCATCGAGGGACAGGAGGTCTGTAAAGGGCACTGCAGAACAGGTCCCAGAACTGCATTTTTGAATGTTGCGTTTTTAAATGGCAATGAAAGGGCATACAGACATCACCTTCAGATTATCAAAGATCTCAAAACACGTTATTTATCTGACCATTCACACAGTCTCCAACAATGTTCCACATGAATTCTGCATCACTGACAATGGCAGGCTGCACAAGGGAGAGAACCTCTGCCTCCATCCAGCACCAAACGCATAGCAGCAAATTCAGCATCTGCCAGATTCAAGTTACAAACCGGAGGAACAATCAAACTATGATTTAGAAATGTGAACTCATTCCTCTCCTGGGCTGAAGTGCCTTATTATTTCTAGAACTCTTTTTTCGTCCCCAAACTCCAGCAATGACAATGTAAAAGCAAGAACAGCTACAGACACAGAAAGCCAAAAGTAGCAGGTACACAATAGCAAAAAGAATCAAAAAGCACATAAGCTCACAAACAAGCAAGATGCAACAAAATGCTGTTAAGAAAAACCACAATAGCACAACAAAATTTCATTAAAGTTGACTTGAAAAGATGAGAGCACAGCTCAAAAATGTCAACAGTTCAGGTTTCGTGCCGGGTAACGAGTGCAAACCTGGCATTTCTTGGAAGGGTTCTTCTCTCCTATTTCCTTACATACAGGTATAATCCTTTGTTAGGAGATAAAATCTCCACTAATTATGTATAAAAAATTCTAGCACTGTTGCTGAGGTCATAAATAATGATAAATTATGATGAATTAAATGAATACACCTCAGCATATTTAATAAACTAAGAATAATTTTCTAATGATGAATCAGCAGAAAACTACTCTGTGGGAAATTACACGCAAAACAGTAGACATCACCTATCGGTGCTGGCAAATGTTGTGGAGATTAAGCTGATTTTAGTTTTTAAATAACATTGCTTTTATTAATGCTTTCAGTAGAATGAAAACAGCAGCTAGTTTTGGACAAAAATCTCAAATTTTGACAGGAGAAACAGCATTAAATTCTAAGTTCATTCTCTACGCCTGGAATGTGCTTCCACTGAACAATCAGACAACAAAGAAACAGTGAAACGAGAGTGGGAGAAGTGGATGAGACTGGTACACCCAACAAGTCAGAAGGACAGGCTGTGAAAGAACTTCGCTTCCTTTCGCCTTTCTGAAATGAATGTGAAATACAGAGTTTCTGGTGAATGCTGAGCCAGTCTGAGATTCTTTGAAAATGTCAAATCTAACAGCATGAGGAAATGTCTTTTGAATCGGAAGATGAGGACTCAGGGGAGTTAAATTAACAACATAGCACAACATTTTACCAAGTAATAGCACTATATTTTTTCTTTTATGGAGCACTGCTCAGGGCAGTATTTAATCTCTTGAGTTTAATGAACTTTTAAAACTACTCAATAAATACTCAAGGCCGTGACAAGTACAATCATAAGATAAATTTAGCTCTACTCCAGCAGACTATATCACTTTTTGTTATTAAAAAATGTTAATTTTAATATACTAGGGGACTTCATTTCTATAAAATAAGGTGTCAGGGTTTCTAAATTCATATCACAATGGTTAGTTTTCATTAAAGATGTTAAGCGCAGTGTCATTTTTAATAAAAATACATGGTGAGCCCTTCTTTCTAGGCTAATAATAGGACTTTGAATAAATAGTGCTAGCCATAAAAAGTTCCAGCTCTCAGCTAAGAACCCTTTAAGTATCTATGGACATTAAGATTTTGGGAAATTACTTAATGAATTGAATTCACACAACAGAATAATTTTTGATGATCCTTGAAGACTTACCTAATTATTACTTATTAATATATTATGCATATAAAATAAGGTAGCTAGAATAAGAAAATACATGTGCTACATCTATGGGAACACTAGAATACAATAACATTCAAAAATACGCAGAATTTACCTTTCAACTGTCATGAAGAAATGAACAAACTGAATCAATACTTCTGCAGGATCCTGGCACATGGATACTTCAGGCATTAAGCTACTTCACAGCTTTGGAAGGATTGAGCACTCCAGTCCAACGGGCAAAGCCAATCGCCTTGAAGTCGACACAAATTTGCCACTGTCTCCAGTGGGACCAAGCGTTCACCCCATTTCCCTTTTCTGTTGCCTTTTATGCAAACAAAGCCTCTCTCACAGCACTGTCACTCACAAATAGCACCTCTAAGTTCCGTTCTGTTAGCATTCAGCTAGAAGAAATGTATTAGAAGAATGCAAAAAATGTGATGCCAAGCAGTCAGAAGGTAGAAGACACTAAAACTGAGGTTATTAAAGGAGGCTGTCAATTATTTAATTTCAAAACATTTCTATTTATTGCTATAAATAAATCTGCAATTGTTCAACCGCAGCTCATAACCGTTTGTCTCTTAGTATCAAGATGAGATATGGAAAAAAATAGTCAATTCGTTGGGAGTTTTTGGTCAATGGCATGAGAAATCTTAAAGAATTCAATGTGCACAGGCCATTACACTGACACATAAACTTTGTTTAGAGTGTGCCTCTGAGGACACCTTCCATTTTGCCTTCATACTTACACAGCTCCTTAAGCGTGTTCAGAATTTACTACAGTTTTGTATATATGCTCTGAGTTATCAGACATGAAGTACTAAGTAGTCTTTCCATTTATTTTTCATTACTTCTGTGAAAAATGGAAGAAAATCAACAGCTGCAACTCTTTTTGAAATATATTTCTGAAAATCTGTGTATTGATTTAACCTCTTTCATGCCACATTTTTTTTTCCAAGTCCCAGAAGCACTCCTTAGTAAAACACTATTAGTACATCCTGCCTTTCTGAAGCTATTTGAGCTATGCAAGGATTCTTCTCATGAGAAGTATCTAACTCTGTAGACACCAAATAATGTTCTGCTTGCATTAGCTCTGCACATAAGAAAAACCCTGATATATTTAATCTATCCCTACATCAAACTTACAGGGCTCACCAAAAAATATATATATACTTAAAGACAAAATGCTTTTACATATATACATATATATATAAAGCATCTGCATGAGCACCTGACTGTACTGACAAGCTTTGCTGCACTCAAGAAGGAGCTGTGCCTCAGTTCTGTACACTGTCTCTCCATTCACACAGATGATTTGTATCGAAGGCATCTATGAAAAGCATTCAGGGTTACACAGAGCTCATTTCACTGCTTCCTAATTTTTTTCCTCAATCTGATAAAAAGCTTTACCTGTTTTTATGGGACACAGGAAGTTGTCATTCTGCCCTACTACAGGGAGTGACAGAAGTGTGGTGCCTAATCAGTCACTGCTGAAAACTGTTGTTATTCCCAGCAGTGCTCCATCAACAAGGCAGTGGGGCCATGCACCCACACCTGGGCCTTCTTCATCAGCTGCTCTTGTCAGATTTAATGTGTTCTGCAGGTACCAAAGCAAAGCACTTATAGTTTCCATTCTGCTGCTAATAAACCTTCTCTACACCTTCTCCCAGTTTAAATGATGTAGGTTCTTGTCTATTTGTACAAACTGCTCTGCCAGAAGCACTTCCCTCACAAAGTGTTGAGACAGACCAAGGTACTCACTTTGCCACATCGCTTTTGGGAAGTTTATCTTGCTGTTAGGTAAAGTGTAGTTGTGGCTGCATGTTCAGACATAAAACTGCATAGCTTTCAAGTGGCGATACACTGACATGAACCTAGGTGAATATTTCCCATATCCTGGATGATCTCTTAAATCAGGGGGCCTTCTTTTGTTTAGCATTGTCCCTGATCTAGACCTGCTTCAACAACAGAAAGATCAAATCCAAAGTCACCAGAGTGAGAGCTTCAGCAGGAACACTCCTCAGGGCTTCAAAATGTTTTTTTTTTTTTTTGTTTGTTTTTGTTTTTTTTTTTTTGCCAACAACTTAAATGATGCTGATTAAAATTAATACATGAAGATGATTGGCTCCTGTGCTTCCCCATGGGCACCCTAATTGCCTATCTTCTAACAGCAGGGAGGCTCCATGCCTTCTGCCCACTCTGGGGGGTCACCAGAGGTCCTTACACCCTATGGGAACCCCCCTCCAGGACCCTGTTTTGCAGGGGTCGATGCATAAGGAAGCATTTACATTAGAGCCCTCATGCTCCACCTTCTCCTGAGCTGGCTCTGCACTCAGGGCTAGCCTGGCTCAGGGAAGGAAAGGCACAACAAATTAAACCAATTAATGAATTCAGCATAACCACAGAGACAGCTTAGTCTTGCCTTTCTCCTGCACCCACACTTTTCAATTAAATCACAAGTGTCAAGGAAATCTGGATCAGTCCTTGGCCCATAACAGCTTGACAAAATCAGATAATTAACATTACAGAAAAAGCTTAGGTTCTCCTGTCAATAAAGGAGATTAAAGACTTCTCAAAGGCTGCAATCTTATACATATAGGCAGCTAGCAACAACTTAGGGAGGAAAAAGTTACATAAAGTTAACATTTTTCCATCTATCCATAATTCCTATGTCTCAGGATTTATCACAAGATCCACTCTAATTCACATCCCAGTTCTTTGTTATTTCCTATGGACACTCAAGTATTTATATGGTGTCCTTCAAGAAAAGCAAAAATCCTGTGCATTTAAATTTTGTTTATGTTAATGAATTTATAAGTATCCTCAAAGAATGAGTTTGCTGTTAGCTCAGCTACTCCAGAAAGTCACAATACACATTATTAGGACCAGACAGCTAGACAAGCCTCATGATCAGTATTATTAGACCCAGGTTCTGCCACCCATGCTATTCTGAGCACTAGATAATATGAATAAAAATGGAGTAAAAACAATGGTTCTTCTATATAGCTTCTTAATTCATATATCCTGTGATGTCTAGAATTGCTTTCCCAGTTTTTAGGGCTGGAAAAGAAAAATTGAATGATTTCTCCAAAGCCATAGGACTAAAATTCTTTGACAGAAGTCCATTCCCTCTTCTATTCCCTTTACTCAGTGGACAGAGCTGTTGATATGAAGGCTTACACACTAAAGACATTTACAGTATTAGACATACTGTACTAGACACTTCACATAGCTGAAAAGACGCTCTTTCAAACTTGCCAATTATCTTTGCTGAACGTAATGCTACCCAAAATAATTGTGCACAGCGAGTGCAGTTTTCCTAAGGATTTTCTCCTCTTTAATTAGATGAGGAAAGCTGATTGTAGCTGATACAGCTTTGTCAAAATGAAGCCAGTACCATCAAATGTAGAGCACAAAAGGCAAGATGACCTTTCTGCTGGATGTGTAGCAACACAAAGTGAAACAAATCAGAAAAGAACTAAAAAAGGAACCCACTGTTATTGCAACCATGCAACTATGTAGAAAATTTCCAGAAGAAAGCTGTTCTCATGATTACTTCTTAAATAAAGGACTCAATCCAAGAAGAAATATGTATTTTGCATCTCCTGAGCTGAGCCAAACAAATCCCTTTGTTTTTCGGCTGCAGCTGACTCTTCAACACATTCATCATTGGGACAAACACTTGAACCCTCAGCATTTGCATCCACATTGCTTCTATACAATATGCTGAGCTAATTTATATTTCACCAGGACCAACATTCCATGTACTGGCTTACATGTGAACTACCTTCAAGAATGCAGGTGAACAAAATTGGTGCTTTCATTACATTAAATCCATTTCTTCCAGCTTCAAATGGAGGTTACCAGTCTCATAGGAGTAATGGGACACAGATACTGACATTACAAATCAATAAAAGGAAAAGAAATCATATCTGTCAGTCCATCTTTAGATCACAGGGCTTCTTTCTTGTTCCTCCTAGCTGACCTCTGCAACAAAGCTGTCATCTTGGAAAAGCTTAATATCTTGAGGAGATAACCCCTTTAAATTTCTTTCCTGGGTCAGTGACATCCTGTCAGCTAAGAAAGATCTGGTCCAAATTTAGGATTGTTGAGAATTCTTTCAGCTTATGTAGTATGCCAATGTTGTGTGTGCATCTGTCCAGGGTAAACTCTCAGAAAACCTGATCCTGTAAACTGTCAGGAGTCCAAGAACTTTGTTAATGTTTCTCAGTACCAGGCTGCTTATGAATTAGGATAAATTTGTGAGTCAAAACTGCATTTGGTCTTTTAAATGCACGAGTAACAATTGTACTAGAAAACACAGACCTCAACACACCTACACCTCTCTGTCCCCAAGCTTTTAGTACATAAGACATACAGACAGAAGTTCCACTCTCCTTTCCCAAAGGGAAGGACTTGCAGTCCCTTGTTGACTGAGATGGGAGGCTCCACCACAATGACGGATCTCGTTTCATCGTGAGCATGCCTGGAGCTCAGCAGGGCCCAAGTCTCGGGTCCCACCTCCCACTCACTGTAACATAAGCATGAGCAATGCAGCATTTCCTGGTGTGTGAAGTTAAGAAATGCACAAAACATTTATACAGGGGTGGTAGCAAACATTGGAGGTTAAAGAGGATAACTGAAGATCAGCAAACAGAATCATTGACATGGACAGCCATCAAATATGGTGTCAAACATTCAATGCATGAATTTCAGTGGTTCGGTGGTGCTCTTATGACATGGAACAACTTTTGAGTGAAAGCTTTCCTTATTCTTATGTTGTTACAATACATAGACATTATCTGAAATTATCATACAATTCAAACACTAAAAGCTACTATCCTGAGATATCATGAGAGAAATCATAGGTTTCGGTAATGGGCATTTAGAGAGTCAGTTTAGCAACTAAGGTTTATGTCATGGTTTTAGCTTCCTGATTTTACTCAACACTTTTTCTCCCCAAAATTAAGTCTTTGCCACCAGGAGCATGCAGTCTTGTATCAGTTTTTGCTTATCTGAAGTTCTGCCCACCAGTTTTTTCCCCCACAATCATTCCTCAGCAACACACAGCTTCTAACTCCTCCCTTAACATGGCTGCAATTTCAAACAATGAATGGGTGAAAGAGCCAGGAGTGGAAAAAACCACTCCAGGGAAGTAAGCAACAATCAGTTGAAGACATTATTAAACTATATTAAGTAAACATATATAATTTGCTAGTTCAATCACAAGTGCTGCCATCTGCTCTTTGCTCTGTTGCACTGAAGGACAAAACCCTCATCTGCCACCCTGATACTGGCATTTGGCAATTCGTATGTTTTTACAAAGGTAAACATGCAAATCTGATCATGTCTCTTGAAGGCGTGGCAGAATTGTACTTGAATTGCCTGCGTTTGTGCAAGGGGTATTACTGCATATCTTCCCTGTGCACAGAAAGCAGTATGGAGGATTTTGAAGGGGAAGTTAGTGGGGGCTGTAGGACATGTACATTTTTTTACTTTAAAATTCCATGCATTTCTGACGAAGCCCAGGGAAATGCCATGCATTTTGTGCATCTAAGAACAGCTGAATAACATTACTGACAGCCTCCGATTATAGGCGCTGTACACAAAGACAGGGATGACCATATTATTATACCTTTAATCAAGGAATATCTCAATATAAACTTAGGCACAGGAGTGGGATTAAGCAGAGACAACGATGATTAATGTATGAACACTGTCCACTCAACTACTGAGGCAGTAATAAAGGTATTAATTTGGCTGCAAACATTAAAATATGTACAGTAAGATGGATTTTTGAATAGAGCAGTGTGGCATAACTGTAATACAGTACATTAAAATCATTCATTACAATGAATAAATAGCTTAATGAGATTTGAAACATCTAGCACTCTCTGTGTAAGCAAGTGATGAAGTGAAGCCTGATATCAGTACCACAGAACATAAATTATGCAAAAGTAATACTTTTAATGTCATCTATTCACTGACATTGTTGCTTTTGTTAAATATTCAAGTGTACATCTTTCTAGCACGATATCAAATTAATCTGTAAGAAAATCTACAACAGCCACCTACCACAGAACCTGATTTGCATAAAAGTAAACAAGATACAAATACACTCATATAGTGTGATTTCCTTTAATCGACTTACTTTTGTGAGGAAGAGAAATGCATCTTAACAGGGGGTTAATGTCAATTTTCCTTTTTTTGTTGTTCTTGTTGTTACTGGTATTTCACTTCCAAAAGTTCAGCTGTCACATTAAACATAGTATTCCATGCTAAGCAGCGGGAGTATGTAATATACCACGTTAAACTGCAGGGGTATAAGATGAACTGCTGGAGCACACTTTCCCCCCTATTAATTTAAACAACTTATTAACAAATCAAGCTATTTTATTTAAATTATGCACCTAGCCATGTAATTAGTTAAGTAAAACTACTTAAAGCACATTTTTCTTCCCATTTTCAACTGTAATGTTAGAGCCACTGCACACTAAAGGAAAAAGAAAGCCAATTATTCTAACAATGATTTTTAAAAAGGCTACACACAAGTTCTGTGCAGCACAGACAAGGCAGTGGATTTTGCTTAATGATCACTTATTTCTTTGCTGTGTGCAGACACAGCTCTGAATTTTGGATTAATTTCAATAAATAAAAATCTTTATCCTCACTGTTCCAAAGCACTTGTTATTTACATTTGGAAGTACAGGATTACTCATGCATGGCTGCCTGTCAATTAATCCAATATCACCCTGTGGATTTTCCAATTACAAATGGGAAAATAGAGCTTTTCTTCTCTGCAGAAACAGCAGCCATTTAACTACAGGTGGTTGCAGTGGCAATGCACACATTTATCCAATGTTTATATATAAAATTAAAAAAAAAAAAAAAAAGACTACAGTAATCATAGATTTTAAAAGTATTTATTTTGTGCTGCTCTCAGATAGGCTGTATATAAAATTTTATTTCAGAGGAATAATGCCACGCAGTGCACTTTGTGGCTGCACCGTGATTAAGTCCTTNTGGAGGTTGTTTTCCTGTCTCTGCTATTAAACCGAACTTTTGCAGATGACAGAATAGCAGAAAGCAGAGTACCAGCAATGGGGGGTGAAACAAATTAACAGAGTCATTGTAATTTCTTCCAATAGGACAACACACACTGGAGAATATTAAAAGAGGATTTCAGGATTACTTTGCAGTTCCACCAAGGATGCAATATTTTGCTATTTACACGCTCCTGTATTTATTCTCCTAAATGCACCCAATTCATTCTTTCAGCTTGGAATTAGTTGTTGGGAGAGCGCTTAGGAGATGGATAGCCAAGAAGTGCTTGGTGTTGATCACCAGCTGCCCAAGCCAGGTATTTGTTACGATGCTGGCACCACCAGCAGGGCACTCACCTCATGGAGTCCAGAGCCATATTTGGGGCAGCAATGCTGAGAGCAGATGCATTGTGCTCTTAAACAGAAATTTAGCTTCATACCAATGCACAGCAATACTTTTTTTAATCTCCTCCTAGAGGAACAAAACTTGCCTTCAAACAAGTATTTCTTGGGAAAGTATTGATGCAAACTCTTCATTCATTGCCAGTTTCTCTGGGGACTTTCAGTTAGACTGACCAGTCACATTGCTACAACAGCCAGAGTAACAGCTATCATTCCATTCTGCAGGGTTTACATCCAAGATGACATTGCAGGGCACTACAAGTGGCATGAAAGGACCAGAAGCATTCTCATTCAGAAAACTGAGCCAACTGTTCATGTATCTCAACAGCCCACGTGTTTTCTACTTGTTATGAAAGGTCAGAAAGCGAGAACAAGTGAATATGGACTTGTGGTCTTCCAGAAACCCTACTAGAGAATCATTTCCAGACTTCATGGAAAACACAGCATTGTCTTCACAGAGGCTGACTCTGACAGTCTGGCTTGGCCAGAGCAGAGTCCTTGACCAGTGGTGCTGGGGGCATTGCTGTTAGAGCACACACAGCAGGGAGTGTTGCGTGCTCCAGTAAGCCAAATACAGTGTAAGGTACTTCTTCAAACAAAGGGGAAAAAAAAGCTTTCAAAAATCATAACTTCCCACTAGAAGTTTCATTGCAAAAAGTAATTTTGGGGAGATAAATCACAGAGATAAATTCCAGTACTAGATAGGAATCGCTTCAGTATCAATAGCAAACACCTTCACCCAAAGCATAACTCTCAGAGTCATCTCAACTATCACAATAGCATTAGCAGCACCTAATTATTCTCCAAATGCAGAAATGGTGCTTGCTGACCAGTCATGCAGTTTTCTTTTCCTAGATACTCACTGTCCATATCTCTGCAGCACACAAAACACAAAGGTGACAGAACAGCTGCAGGGGCAGGAGCAACGGACTCTTGTTTGCAGAGCACTTCCCAACATGACTACATGCTTCAGCAACTGTAACTTTCCTAAATTCAATAGAAATTAATTCCCTAACAATAAGGACAATTAAAAGCTCTGCATCCTACAAAGTAAGGCTACCTACTGATACAGCAACATTTTGTTCAATACAGCTGTAGACAAGGCTCAAATTGAATGACACATTGAAAGAAGAGGACACCAAACTTTCATGCTCTGATTCTGGAATAGTTAATTCAGCTAACGAAACAGATAACAATACAACAAATAATAGAATATTAATTCCAGCACAACATGTTGCAGGGTTACCTGTAGTAACTAAATAATTCCTTTACTTAGAGGACAAAGATGCGAAGTCAATGTGAAAGTTGTTTCTGTATTTGTGGCAAAACATTCTTGTTGAAATGTAGCACTGAATTACGTCCAAAACAAATCAATACAATCAGCATTTCCAGAGTTTGTCATCATGTTTTCACCACTGAATACCTGTCTTTTAACCTCTGACTACTCTAAAAATCTGAACTAAAAAACAAAACGATACTCAAAGAAATATGGCAATAACTCAGTGCACCAACATCTGCTACGTGAAGTGCCATTTTTATTGGGAGCTAAGTTGGGTACTAGGCATTGAAAGGAATACTGCAACAGCCCGTGCTGGATTACTACCCTTCGTGCAACGTAATGAAGAACCACACCTGGCTTTGGCCTCTGCACAGTACCAGTAAATACAGGAGATGGGGAAGGTTTATTGGCCTTCTCTATGAGAACTAGAGAAAGATAAATAGGAAATTAAAGGGGAAGCATAAAAAAAATTAGACGTGACCCATGCAAATCCAGGGAGCAAATCCCTGAGGAAAGCCATGGAAAATGCTTTTTCCCTGGCTGAAGCAGGGCAGGAGCTGCAGGGAGCATGCAGGTGAATGGAACTTCCCACCCCCTGACACAGGTGACCTCTACTCTTCCTCCATACACACAGGAGGAAAGGACATCCTATAGGAATGGGAACAATATGAAAAGCCTTCCCTTTTTCTTTGTCAAAAGTTAAGCAGTTATCTTTTAGACCTAAAGAGCACAATTAACACAGGGAGCCAAAGACAGGAAAGAATTTCGTTAGATGTGGTTTGTCCAGTCATGTGGCACAGCTCTTTGGTGACAGCCAGAACAGATTTGTGAAACACTGACTAGTGTGAGTACCTTCAATGGGGCCTTTGTTTTTGAGACTAATCTTGTGTGCACTAATCACATACTTCAGCAGAAATTTTGCTTCAGATCAGCAGTGCCTGTTGCATTGTAACAACTCCAACCAATGTACAGAAAATTAAGATATTTATATTTCAATACAGAACTCTGTTCTCCACAAAAGCAATATTCTTTCCCTCAAACTCTTCAATGTTCATGCTGAAGTTCTTTTCATTTCAACTCACCTTCATAAGCAGCTGCTTAAGACCCCTGAAGAAAGCTCCCACTGTAACATGACAAAAATACAAGTATGACAAAATGCCTTTCCTCATCCCAACAGCTGCCTTTAACTATTTTTCAGTTATTGAACAAGGTAGTGCAGGTGTGGAACGTTTGCAGGAAACTTAGTGGTGTGCAGATAAATGAAAACACCAGCCTCCTGCAGCTAACAATCACACAGAGCAGCGTCTGCGCCGGCTGCCACAACGACCGTCAAAACAGACACGGCAGGGCGCACTTAGAATGCAGGTGGAGTACACGTGGTATTTTTCGTCTGTAATCATTTTATTAAGCAGTTTTCCAGATACCTAGCTGCTGCATTAACAGCTCAAATACTGTATGTTTTTGGCCACATGTTCCAGTGTTCAACTGGAAGAAACAGTATTTCAGTTGTAAGTTACCTAAATTTGATTACTTCTCCCCAAGTGATGTTTCTTCAAGAAGAGAATAAGCAAACCACATTCCCTTTGCAGAGCCTGGGCAGTTTGATGGTGTGGCTTGTCACATTTGCCTCTCAATCTTGATATCACCAATATTTTATCATATCAAATTTGATACTAATAGTTGATAACAACGTTACAGTAGCAGAAGATAAGTCAGGAGTGAAAAACTCCCAGAGCAAAAGATGATTTGGGGAAGATTCATGAAGCACAAGTGGAAAAGAAGGCTTAAAATCCCTCTTAAAGTCCCTCCCTCTTAACAATTTGTAAATAATTCTCAAAATTGCATAGAAAATTAGAGATCTAACATTGACATTTGACCTTGTTGCAAAACATCAAATTCTGAACATGCAGAGACAAATTGCAATTGAGCTAGGAAAAAACATCAGTCACACAATGCTAAGCAGTGTCTAGTAATTTCAGTGTGTAATTTGGGAAATACAGTACAATAGACCTCAGAACTCTTGGATTTCATTTCATTTTCACGTTCAGAAGTTAAAGGATCTGTCTGAAACTAGGCTACAAGTAAATGCAGATTTTCCTTGCCAAAAATGGGTACAATTAAAGAGGCAATCATTTTTCAGAAGCCAACTTTAAATTTACACCCTCTTTAATTTGGTTAAGTTCAAAATTACAGCAGATTTTTCCACTCACTAGAACCAACATGTGCTTCAAAATGTCTAATCAGGAAAAGTTCTGCATCAAGGACAGATGCTAGCAGCACATGCCAACTGGTCTGTGTTTGCTAGCCATCCGGCCCCAAGATCTGCTAAGTCCTCTCTCCCCAGCATCATTGTAAAGGTACTCCCCGAGATGCATGATCCTGTCTTCACTAGGTCTTATTCTACAAACACATGCATAACAAATAATTAAGCTTGCAAGTCCTTATGCTCAAACTTGTGGCTTTTCTCAGTTTGGATACACGAGATTTTTCAAGACTCCTCCTGGGACCAACTCCAGTATTTCAGGGAACACTGGAGACCTTGGTAAATAGGGACTTTCACCTAGCAGTTTGCATGGAAATCAAAAAAATCTTATTTCTGAAGAAATTAGGTTACTGGGAGTGACAGACTAATGAACTGACTATCAGCAGAGCAATATTTTCTTCAGAGTTGAAATGCTGTGACACCTATTTTTCCCCGAAAGAGAACAGGATAGGAATGGTGAAGTTAAGGGATATGGGGTACAAAAGTATCCTGTGTGGAGGGAGCTTTGGTCACACAGGACTCTTTTCCTCCCAGACTTTTTGAAGTAGAAACAACACAGCACAAAAGACTGACATCAGCTGGCCTGCGATTAGGCACTGGTGGAACACCAACACTGATCTTGCAGATCCACAGCCAGGTACTTCTATAGCACCCACTTCCAGATGACCAGAAGTCATTCCAGACCCCTCTCAGAGCAAAATTTGATCATATTGAAGAACTGCACTCAAGCNATTTAATTCAGCCTTTTCTATAAAAAAAAAAAAAAAAAAAAAATACAGTAACAGCTAATCAAGATCCAATACCACAGTGAAAGACTTACACTTGGCAAGACTAGAAGTCTACCTCAACGCCCTCATCCAAATGCTTTTAGGAAAAAAAAAATAGGCAATCACTCTCAGCAGCACCTTTTCCTCATTAGTAAGGAAACAAGTGGGTCTGGGAATATCGGTACTAACACAGCCTGCCTTCCCCTATGGTTAACCATGAGCTCAAACAAGAGTTTCCTGCAGATGTTAGAAGTTTTTCCTTTGGTAGAAGATTTTGCTTTCATGCCTGGCTACAACCTTGCAGGAAGTCTTGTTATCTTTGATGCTTCTACCTCTTGCCAGCAAAGTCTGGTATGAGGAACTAAAGCTGGCCAGCTGGTTGAAAAAATTATTGGAAAGACGATAGGGGATTAGAGGTCTCAGGCTTTACTTCCTTAGAACAGGCTGAAAAGCTCTTGATGCACCACTGCTGCCTCAGAATTTCAGATAAAGCCCTTCACAACCCAATGAAAATAAAACCTAAATTATTTATAGGATATTTTCAGAATAGACAACATGGTACATTTGAACATAAGCTTTGATATATATATTTTTATGGCCAGTATTTACAGATCCCATCTGTGTATGAATTTAACAGAAGTTCTCTCCCCAACACACACCTTTCCTTAAGCAAGATGATTTTGCCCTAGGCTATAAGGCAGGATAGAAGAGCTCTATCCATTTGACATTTTTAATTAAATTTCCCTTATTTCTACCACTCTTTCTTCTCAACGGGATAAAGATGAATACATTATTCCCTGCTTATTTTCTGAATCTGAATGGATGTCTATAGAAAAACCATAAAAGCTGTTTTGGTTTTTGGGGCTGGGGTAAGACAGCAGCAAGTTGTTTACTTGGCATTTCTAATGCAAAAAGAAAAAAAAAAAAAAAACAACACAAAACAACCTGAAGAATAGATGTGCCCCCTTCATTTACAGGCACAAATGCTTAAATTGCACACACAGCCCAGCCATACATACCTGGACATTTTTCACAAACTCAATTAAATGCTCCAGTGCTTTTCAATATTTTTTTTCTTGTCAATATGACGAGATGCATGCATACCGAAAGCTTTGCCTTTAAATCAGTCCTTTTATCTGGTCCCATTACTCTAGTGAGTGTAGTGTTTTCTGACATAATAATGCAGTACTACAGAAATGACCATGATGAGCCTTATTGCGCATTTCAATCTTTCAAGGTATTAAGCTCCATTTCAGACTGGAATCCTACAGATTTTTCCATCAGTTCCTTAAACTGAAAAGCCAAAGCATTAAGACTTCTCCAAGAAGCAAATAATGTATACAAATTATAGAGTCTAAAATAAAACATTTAAGACTGAGCAACATACCAGTATTTTTTCCCTCCTCAACAGAACTAGTTCACTCATTTCAAGTGAAATCAAGTCTCAGTCTTTGACATTCCACTCTCAATGTGTACTCATGAAATAAATAAAAAGAAATACTGAAAGGTTTCTCCCCACCTCTTTAAATTTTCTGAATTATTAAGTTTCTGCTACGGGCCCCATTGTATTTTCTATCCAAACTAAAGCTACTGGCACATTGCACAAAAGCTCCTTTTTTCAGAAATAGGAAAACTAAAATGGAAAGGAACTAGGTCTATACTATGAGATTATTAAGGAAACATTTATCTTTAAACCACCTCAATTCCCAGTTCACCACTGTACTGTAACACTAGGCTCATTGCTTTCTCTCTGCCTACAGCGCAATAGGTTGTGAGAGTACCAAGGGGACTAAAGTAAATTCTTTGTTATGTCTACACAAAGTAGTAAATGAAGCATGCAGCTCAAACCTCTCCTGCAGTGGCCAGATCCTCAGTGCCTTTCCTTTCAGAGTGGGGGCTTTAATGCTACTTTCTTTCCCATATGCTTCATCTTTCAGCTTTAGCATAAAAAGAAAAAAAAAGTAAAATCTAAAGGCTACGTTTTGCACTAACTGCTCCCTTCAGATTCTGAGGCATGTCTTGATGAAAGCTAGGTTGTGATGGAGCAAAATCAAAAGAAGATATTTCACCCCATGAGATGATACTTAAAAGAGGGGAAAAAGGCCTCAGAAAAGAAAGTTTTTTTTACTGAGTAATTAGCCATAATCTTAGATAAGACAACATATCAAACCAGTACTCTTAGAAGAATTGCAGTGGGAAAGAAGGAGACTTTCTGCAAGAGTTTACAAATAATGCTAAAAAAATTAAGAAGCAGAAACATAGCAAACTTTTCCACTGAAATTAGATGAAAAGTATACAGCTGTCTGTCAGCTGCACTTCAGGTTTCAAAATGCATCTGGGAGAACTCTAGAGAAAAAACTCAGTGAACAAAAGCTTCCCCTTCCTCCCCAGACACAGAGCTCAGGAGCAGTTTCTGCTTCACTAGGAATTTCCAGCCACTGCTCTGGGGCCACTTGCCCAGGCTGTGCACCAGGAGCTCTGAGAGCCAGGATGGCCCCAGGGTGCTGGTCTTCCCCTCCAGGTCCACAGTCTATTTCTCTGCCTGCTGATCAACACATTAATACACACAATACTTCAAACCATAAATTGTGATTAATTCCATATTCTGCCATCACAGCACTGCAGGGAGAAAGAATTCCAAGAAGTCTCCGGTAATTGCTGCTGTACCTGTAATCTCTGTTGCCTTAAGACCTGAGCTCACCTTACTGGGCCAATTTCCACAGGTGCCCTCTATGAATTAACAGAGTAGTAGGCTTCCTGGACACCACTCTGAAAAGCCAGCTGGATAAGCTGGTGCCTAAACTTGTCAGTCCGAAATAAGCCTTAACAGAAATTGCAGCCTAAATTTGCCATCCTGAAAACTCCTACTTCAGCTGTGCCCATCCTGTGACCCCTCCTATAGATTAGTAGCTACCCAATCCCAAAGATATCACACACAATTCATGTAGCAACAACACTTACCAACTTGCCAGATGCTTTACCTCAGATGACAAGTTTAGTTTTATAGATGTGGAGACTCAATCCAAAAACCAACTATAAATATTTTAATGACAGACCTTTTGACACATTGCAAAAACTTAATTAAGGGCTTGTTATGTGTGTGAGTAAGCACTGTCTAAATAAATCTGATGCCTTCCTGCACTGTGCTTGTTATAAGCCCACCCCTACTCCAAACCCACGCATGGCTCTATTTCCCCTCAGAAAGCCTGGGCTAAGTGTGTCTAACACATCTGCAACAGCTATCATCCCACAATGAGTTTATTTAGACTTCTGGATTTAGGACAAGTTCTGAGACAAAGTCATGGTGGCTGGGTGCTTCAGGGCTGGCTGAAGCCATTGTATAGGAGGAATCCAGAGCTCCCCACAGTCAGTGGCCAACCAAAGCAGGCTCCATGCACAGCAGAAGGGCGGACACTGCTGCGGTGGATCAAGTAGAGTTGGTTCAGTACCACCCTCACTCCCAACACCCCCCCCCCCAACCTGTGCTTTTCAGACATATTAATTTCAGATTGTTCTAAGTCTTCAGTCTTTCACACCATCATTTTATTTGTATTACCCTTGGGCATCTTTAAAAAAAAAAAAGCCTCAAAGAAATACACTCATTCAGAGGGTATTTTTTTCTTAAAATACTTCCAAAAATGCATTTTCACTGATAAAACCAAATAACTATAATTGTGACTATTTGTCCATTTGCTTTCTCATATATTTTAACTGACTTCCTGACTTCAAAAAGACTACAAGCCGAACTATTACATTTGAATTTAATTACACGCCTGACCTGCTTTCTAAATGTTCTGCCCTTTCAAGCAGGGTACCATTAAGTTTCCAGAGGTGACTCAGGGTTCAAGGCCAGAAGCCATGGTCCGACCCTTTGTGCATCAGTTCAGATTCACTTACCTGCCCTTACTTCTCTGTATGCCCTTCTCTACCATATGGAAGAGTGGTGATACAGTGACACAGGCTATGAATCAACCCACGGTCTCAAACATCAGATCCAAAGAGGTAGAATTTTGGAACATTATTCCTCCATATAGGTCTTAACATGTTTTGTATTCCATAATGTATTATATGACTAGTTTCAGCCATTACCTGAAATGCTTCTACTTCTAGAATCTCTCATCAATAGTTTGTTCTTCAAATCAATTATCCGAAGGATAAAGACAGGGAATATAATGCATGTTATTGGTTTTAAACAAATGCTCTTCCACCTATATGGATAAATGGCATTATGAATCCTAAGACCCCTTCCTTACTTCAGATCCTGAAGAACTTAGAAGTTATGACCTCAACAGCAGAGCAGCATGTGTGCCATTCATTAGTGATATAGCACATCTTAGTAGACACAAGACGAGATTGTGCTGGTGACTAAACTTGTGAAACAGAAATGGAGAGTTTAGAATGGAGCAGGGAATACATCTTCACAAGGCTGACGATTTTACTGAAAGGGGAAATGCTAGCCAGAACACTGGCTAGCATTTAAAACACTTGAGGTTTTTTTTTTATTTTATTTTTTTTATTATTTTTATAATGGACCAGGTCAAACATCTGTTTTAGATTTTCTAAGCCAAAAGGATTCACAGCTAAAGGGATTTGACTAGTTGGAGATGTAAATCTTTGGTGCCTCAGAATATTTTACACATAAGTTAACAGGCACAAAACGTTTCTGCTTCTAACTTGAATTAGGTAGCTAGGAGATACCAGCAAGTGTGTGTTTACAGCTGTATTTTACATTATTTACAATCAATACAAATTCATGTAAAGCTGTAGCACATTTCTATTCACATCTCTTTTCAGGTAGGCTACAAATGCTTAAAAGACAAAATGCTTTTTAAAAGGAACTGACATTGTGTGTACACAAAGACACAAAGAAATCAATATGTGAAAGAAAAGTAACTAGTCCAAGTTCATCTCAGAACAAGTAGGAAGAGATCTACTGTGAAAATAAGTTATTAGGTACTCCCCAAAAACATGGAAATAAGATCAGAATGTTTTTCTCCCCATATTTTTAGGGTTGATACCATTAAGTTTAATATGGTTGGATTTTTTAATCTCCTTCAAAGAACAATTTTCATAAATCAAAATATTTCAACTACCATTTTAACAATAAAAATGTGGAGAAATTATATTTATCTATTTGCCTTTAATTTTAATACCTTAATTTTAATCTGAATATTTTCTGTCAAAACTCCTCCCTCTGCAGAGGGAGGAGTTTAAGAAAAGACAAAATACTTTTTTCACTCAAACATTTATGCAATAAAACTGAATATTTCAGTAATAGACACAAGCAGTATTGTAAAATATTCATGCATTAGTTAAATACAGTCATCTGATTTTACACAGGAGTGAACAGGTGACACTCCTTGATGTACTGCAAAGGAAGCTTGAAAAAAAGAAAAAAAGTCTAATTGGTCCTTTTGACCCTAGTATTTATGAATGCATCAAATTTATTTCACATTCACCTGACTTGCTAGTTTCACCCATGTTTCTGGGCAGCGAACCATATGCATCAAGGTCCTCATTTCTTCAAGGTTAGAAAACTTCAAATCAATCAGCGTACCTCCAACGGGTTATGGTTCAGCCAGAATAGCTGATGCTAGCGCATGTCACGCTCAGTATGGACAACAGAAATTAGGAACTTACTCAAAACACCCTATCTGCTTTCCTATGAATTGAGCTTAAATTCTAATGCAAAAGATGCTTCATTGACTCAGGACCTCAGAAATTCACTGTTATGTCTGCATACCAAGAGGGACAGAGCAGAATAGCCTCCAGCCTGTCTCAGTGATGTATGGGGAGAAAAAAAAAAGGCACAACTCCCACTCTAACGTACTGAAACGGACAGGATTATTTTTAAATTAAATAAGGCTTACTTAAATGGTAGGAAAACCATTAACATTCAAAATCCAGCATTTTAAAAAGCTCAGACCTTGAAGTTAGATCGCATTTTATAGAGCTGTAATTGAAGAGCAACTTTTCCTAGATGAAAAGACTGGGCAAACTCTTTTCAAGGCTATTTGAAGGTAAGAATTATTTTGCATGAAAGCAACAATTAATTAGCACTCAGCAAGGTTCCCTCTACTTTATGATGTGAAGTAAAAGCAGGTCACTTCTGCAGCCCCTCACACCTGTTACAGGTCACAGACCCTTACCTGAACACTGTATCTTATTTGCAGTTTCAGCACCTCAAGGTTAAAGCTTGTTTTCCCTCCAAAAAGGCAACTAAGTTTTGCTTGTTGAATATGACTGCATCCAGAGATGGAATTGGAGATGTTTTGTTTGAGAATTACTAAATTAAAATCACTGCTACTAAGTTTGTACAATTTTAAGAACGAACAATTTGCTTTATGTAGCTCAGCTACACTCCAGATCCCACAGCTGGTGCAGGTCAGCACAGCTTTCTTTAGGCTGCATACAAAGCCTACTTGTTCCTCTTCATATCCCTTTTTCCTCCCCTCACAAGGACATACTTAACACTTTTTTTTTTTTTTTGATTTTGAGTTTGGACTTAATCGGGTACATTTGGTTTGTACGTAAAACATTGAGACTTACTCTGCTTTGTACAGAAGATTTCAGAAGTTAAACTTAACCATGTGTTTCCTGAGTACCAACAACTTTGCCAGAGGAGCAGGAAAACACTGTGCCTTGAGTCAAGAGCGTGTGAAAGGGAAAATAAAAATCAGCTCTCTGATGCTCAAAGTAGCCCTTTGATAAACACAAGGCCACGCAAGGCTGAGTTGATCATCTAGCCAGCCATTTTCATTGTCACATTGCTATCACTGGTTTCAAGGGCCTTCACGCTCATGCTGCTTGTTGTTCTTGCTTAAAGAAAATGAATTCATCCCTGTCTTCACTGACTGAAACAGAGGGCAATCTCCATTTGATTAGTTAAGACTGCTGGCTGGAAGATTTAAATTATTTGTGTATCAGTATTGATGCTGCTCTACATTTAGTGTAAATGTGATTATGATTAAGGCACTCAGGGCTACCAGTTGAGAGTACTTTGAGGAATGTCAGCTCCTAAGTAGAATTACGTGCACACACAGGTGGACTTGGAATAAGTTCATGGGCTCTTTCCCCCACCGCCACCACCAAATTTCTCCTGTTTGCGTCTTGGCTTTCATTTGCTCATACTTCTCACAGAAAAAAAAAAAAATAGCTGGGAAAGAAGTTCAAGTCAAAAGAAGGCAAGCATAAAATTCCCCCCTCCACCTCTTCTGGAGCCATGATAGCTCTCATGAGGTGAAAAGCATGCTCTGGAAGTATCAGGAAAGCCTCCATTCCCATCGACAGATGAAATCTAGGTTTTACACCTGGAAAGGAACACCATCTCATTCATCTCCCCCTCTTCAGCCCCACAGGATTTCCAATGCCATAATTTCATTGCACAGGTCTTCAAGGCTGCTTGGGCCAAAAGGCTGCAGAGGGTCTTCAGAGAAACATGGAGACCAAGGAAGTTTCCAGGAAAAAAGCAGGAAAGACAGAAGAACTTGAACTTTTTTGATGCTGCCTCTAAAGGAAGATTTAGTAACAGGGCTGCCCAGTGGACAAACCCCTGGCTCAAATAACAAAATAAAGACCCATTGGCTAGGACATTAAGCCACAATATTCAAGAATATAGGACTCATGTTTACCAGACCAGTGTTTAATATGTGACTGTGTGCAAATCATCATCATAGATGATCATAGAACATCCCTGAGTTGGAAGGGACCCACAAGGATCACTGAGTCCAACACCCAGCCCCACACAGCACCACCCAAACCTAGACTCTGTGTCTGTGAGTGGTGTCCAAATGCTCCCTGAGCTCCAGCAGCTCAGGGCCGTGCCCGCTGCCCTGTTCCATGCCCACCACCCCCCGGTGCAGAGCCTTTTCCTAACCCCCAGCCTGACTCTCGCCTGACGCAGCTCCATGCTGTTCCCTCAGGCCCTGTCGCTGTCCCCAGAGAGCAGAACTCAGCTCCTGCCCCTCTGCTCCCCCATCAGGGAGCTGTAGGCTGCCATGAGGCCTCCCCTCAGCCTCCTCTGCTCTGGGCCCAACAAATCACCAGGAAAAAAGAGGTAAGACCAGTGTGCAGGTGCCCAGAGATGGACATTCTTCAGGACCTGCAGGGGGTAAGGGATGGCAAACATCACTGAAGCAGGTTACTGGGGCAAGTCTTCACAGAGTACAAAGGTGTTGCTGAGCTGTATTCTGAAGAACCAAATTCTTCAAAAGGAAATAGACTAGCAGTGATTGAAAAGAAGCGAAGATTCCACAGGTACACTTATGTTAGTCAACTAGGGGGAGAAAGAAAAACAACACAAAAAGCAACCAACCCAAAATAAGACCCTAAGCTACCTCATCAACACTTTACTCAGGGAAATAACTGCAAACATGATTTCCAGCTACAAAGAGAGAAGAATCACCCCAAAAAGCAATAAATTTAATAAAGCCACTAGAGTTTCTCATTGCACTATTAGTTAAGGTTTAATATGTAAATGAGAATTATTTGACTGACAGCCTCTTTATTAATCTTATAATCAGCTTTCTATTGTTCGAATAAGTCATTTATTTCAACAGGAGAAACATTTATTTTAGCTGTAGAAATATAACCCTATTTATTTCCAATCTGCAAGAGTAACCCTTGGAAGTATAAACGAATTTGAAGAGAAAGGCAATTTCTTATCTGCAGAAAGCAGTGACAATACTAGCAAAGGACAATGGTCTGCATTTTTAGTAAAGCAAACACTAGCCTTCTACTTCCACATTTGAATTTCTGTCCTCAGAATAATATTAATGTATAGAATTAAACTGTTTCTGGAAATCTAATTTTACCATATATTATTTAAGTAGCAGGACATTTATCTATTAATCCATCCTTTTACCTCCTTAGTGTTAATAATCTCAGCTTGCTTAAAACTTTCAAGGGCAAGGCTGCTTCATCACCAGCTGTCATCACTTGAAATTATTTCTTTTTATAAAGAAAATATAAAGTAGTAAGCCGTGTCACAAAAGCTAGACAAAGAACACACTTTTACATACAGTCATGTGCTGATTCCTGTTTGACTGAACAAGATCATATTTTTAGGTACTATAATTAATAGCTAACAGCTCAAAAAGTCTCACTAAATATTCATTATTAGAGAGAAAATTGAAAAGGTCTAATCCATTTGAAACATCTCTGACAACTGCCATTAAAGCAACCTGTGTGATTTGTCAGATATTTATATTTAGCCAGCACAGAGACTGATTGTAGGACTCCACATCCTGTGTTCTTCTTCTGTCTATGTGAGTGGAAGAAGTGTTAAACGTGTCACAAAAACACCTTACACTCCTAACACACGCACTTCTATTTGGAGAAGCGTATTTTCATTGAGTGATGGGGTGTGCCTTCTGCAAGTGAAGCACACTATTACCAGCCTTTCAGGCTGTAGCTTTGTTTCCCCCCCTCCTCTCCTCTTTGCAAGGGCATCAGGCCAAGCAGAGCAGCAACATGGGAACCCACTCAGAGCCCCACACCACTACTGACCGTCCTTGGCCAAGCCTTTCCCAACTCAGGCAAAGAGACTCTGAGGGGAGCTGAATGCAGCCTCTCCTCCCTGGCACGTCTGAATCTCCTGAAGGGCTGAGAAGATGCTGCAAATGTCAGTTCTGCCTTTAAACAATACAGATCGTGTATGCATTTTCATAAATACTTTTTCCCTGTTGGTTAGTATAGGTTTTAAAAGCCAAGGATTTAAAAGTTCATTTAGAATTGATTAAGATTCTGTTGTTTCTAGTAACATGTTTTGCTTGGCCTAGCAATTGCCCTCTTCCAATTCTGAGGAAACAACAAAACAGGAAACCCACTGTACACAAGCAACGCATAGTCTTTTTGGATATACATTTTTCAAGTATTATGGCTTCATTTTTATTTCTTTCCTCATGAAATCACTTGAAAGTTATGCTGCATATCTCAAGTGAATCATATAGCTACTGTGAATTCAGGAGGCCCAGGGTGCCTGGTTTTAAGTAGTTTAAGTAGCATGGACTGCTCTTACAATCTGTGTGTTCTCAGAAAGCTAAAACTCACAATTTTTCAGACTGAAATGCACGACTGGCAGTAATCCATAATCCTGACACAGTGCCACTGGTGCCAAAGGGCCTCCAGTGAGTGCTGCCTTTGCATTTTTAAAAGTGTTTTATGAGCTCGAGACCCTAGAATTAAGTATCTTTACTTTGCAAGCAACCTGCCATCCACTAATGCTATAGGAAAACCAAGCCAAACAAAAAAAAAGAAAGAAAAATCAACAGCCAAGCACAGAACACTTTCTAACCTATAAGTAAAGTCTCCTTATTCCCAAATCCTCCACTCCAAGGGCCCAAGTGTTAAAATCCAAGAGCTCTCAGCATCAAAACCATTACCATACCATTCGCTTTTTAATCTGTCAGAGTTGGTTTTGCTGCTAATGAACATTTAAAAAAAAAAAAAAATAAAGAAAACATAGCAAGACAAACAGATGAGCCTACCACATGTACTACTGATTTCTTACAAGTGCCCAAGTTTCCCATTAATGCTATTGTAAAATTGAGCAGTAAGAAGATATTTACACACTCACGGCAAAAAATGGACTATGCTGCAGTGAACTACATCCCCAATCAATTTCTTAATTGCTAGACTGCAGCGTTTACTAACCTGATTCCAGAAATACTTCCTTCCAGGCTCTAAATAAAAACATAAAACACCCCATTGGTTATTTAACTAAGAAAGCTGCTGATGTAGTTCCATTTACTGTAAGGGCAGGATATTTTGTTTATTTCCACAGAATATGGAGGCAAGGAGCCCCGTCTACACCACTACCATCCCCACTGTATTTCACTCAGCAAAGCAAAGAGGAAAGAAAAAAGGGCAAGCCTGGAGCAGCCTAAGCAGTATTCTTCCTCTCCAAATGTTACCATAAAAAAATCAAACATGAGTCTTTGAGGAAAGTTACTGCTGTGATCCTGAATGGAGAAATACAGAGCTGGTCACAGCTGGTATTTCATTAACATTTCACAAGGAACTGTGCTCTGGAAGGATTTCTCCAGGTAAATTCTGTAGATTCTTTTTCTTAAAAAAGGCTGGGGGGGGGNTTCTACCAGATAGAGAAATTTCAAAGTGGTACACTGACACCTTGCACTTTTTTTTTTTTTTTTTTTCAAGCTTTGTAACCTTAGTTTAGTAAAACAATAAAAACAAACAATCACCAAGAGTAAGTAGTGTCTCAACTTGCAGCACATGCTTAGTAGAGTCATGAGCTGCCCCACACTGGCTGCCCTGCACCACCACACAGCCCCCACTGCGCTGACTGGTGTCCCACTGCAGCTCAGCCACCATGGAGCCTGCACTTTATGCCAGATGAGGGGTCATCTGACCTTCCTTTTACTCTCTCAAAGAAGACAGGTGTCCTGTTTTCTGTACTCAAGCAGAATTTCAGGAGTTTTCCACAGCCAAGCAGATATCAGTTGTTATCCTAGTTATTCTTAGAAATGGTACACATAAAGAACAGGTACAATCCATGACTGCAATCCATATTCTTATTGTGTGCATTAACAATGGACCTGAACCTTGGAGTCAACCTAGAAGCAATGCAGGAAAGAGCAGGAGCACAGAAGTTGCTCATTCCAACCAGACAGGAAGCTCTATAATGCGGCCATGCCAAACCTGTGAAACCGCTGTCATCTACCCACTATCTGCACTACTGAGCAGGGGCACTACCAGGTGGCTTCCTGAGGTCCCACCCACCTTTGCTTACCCTATGATACTGAGCCAAGTAGGACAGAGATCCTTGCAAACAGAGTGCAGCTGCTCAGCTTACCTCTGGGATATTTCTTCCCCACATCTATTTTGTTTTTCCATGAAAGAAACTACCACATCAAGAAAGCTGGAATTCAAAAAATTCCAATACCTTAAGTGCCCTCTTACAACTCCAGGTATCAAAACCTCAAAAGAATGAATGATAAATCTGTAGTTTCCCAGGTAACACCAAAAATAGCCATTAAATCCTCCTGAAAATTGACCATATCAATTACCCAGCAACAGTTGAAAATGAAAACCTAGCAACACAAAGTCATTAATTCCAGCTTTGGCTCCTTTTCTCATGTCTTCCATCTGTTGGTGTCCACACACCACATCTTACAGCTGGATTACTGCTTCTGTAATCCAGAGACTGTATGTTGTTTTTATTTTCTGATAGGGAGGGATGTTCTGTGCTCAACAACAAGGCTCTAAGGCACTATTTCAACACAACATTAGATGAAATCTTGTTTCTTAGGATAGCATCAGCATACAAAACCTTGAGAAAACTTGTTAAAATTCTGTATGCATTACTGATATGAAAGCATCATGTCTGTCCCATTGAGGTTAAACATCTGTCCTTCTGTACTTCATCATTCTTCTAATATCCCATAATGACTGGAAAAAGATCACACAGCATGTTGATTTGGAAAAGAAGTGAGAAACGTTTAAAAGACAAGAATAACAAAGAATAAAACAAAAAGCCTGCATAAAATGTAAGATACGTAAGAAAGTATTGATCCCAGAATTATAGAATTTATATAATTAATAATTTTATATGTAGAATTTATGAGTAGTCTAGCATCTGGCATGTAAAGGTACTATCCATGATGATTTTTACTGTCTTAGTTATGATAAAACTAGAGAAGTTAGAGGTAGGCTAGAACAATTAAGCCAAATATCCACCCCCTTGCCAAGAGAGAATACACCTGAACTATTGAAGCAGCATTTCAACACACCATGCTGATACTCTGTAGCCTGACCTGCAAGTCCAGTTTCATTAAAATTTAACTTCCCAGTATCGTAAGGTGCAATTAATATTACATAAGAAATACTTTCAGAAAAACATGTGATGAGAAATTTCAGCTGCCTTCTCCATTCAGAGATACATATTCAGAGGAACTTCAAAGATGAGGAAAGCTCAAGGTTTTCTGAAAATACTGGTAATTGTGCCAGCGAGAATAAAACATGGCTGGTATTATAGCAAAAATGTTTTTAATGACTAAATTTATACTTGAAATATCATGAACTTATAAAGAGCATTAACTCCTACAGGTTTATGGGTGTTACACCATCTCTGTTAATCACTAGTCTTGAACGTTCAACAGCCTTTTCACAATACTTCCAGCAAACTAGTGGGTTTGACCCCAAACCTGTTCACATATTTAAATTCCCATGCGCATTATACATTTCAGTCACCTAGAATATCCCCTGAGGGACACAAATGGTTTGACAAGCTTTATGATGACACTCTAAGAATGATATAGCTGCTTGCAACAGGACATTTCAGATGAGAGAGAAAAGCATTTAGGTACAGAGCCATTCTGCCTGTGCTAATTTCTGTCTAAAAAGCTCACTATGAGGAAAAGAACAAACTGAAAGTAAACAGACCTGTAATATTGATCTCCTAATCATTATCACCTGTTAGAACAGAATTTTCAGGTGTAAATTGCATCATTAAGTCCAACAGATGGCTTTGGAAATTTTAGTGGCTTCTCCAGCTGCAGAGATAATGGAACACCCTCCTGGACAACCCTCAGACAGTCAGTTTTTAACAATTAAACCTCAAACACCTTTTCCCCAAGTGGTTCACTCTAGAGCAGGGCTAGCACCACAGTTGGCATTAGGATTCTGGGAGATACATCCAGAATAATTAACGTGAAAAAGCCAACAGACAAGCACACAATGCAGGTACCTCTAGCAGGTATGTGACTACGTGACAGTCCCTCTCTGAAACACTTGTGGAGTCAGCAGCATGCAACATGACTTTAGGGCTTTCAAGTCAATAGGGAGCAGGATGCCTGACTGAAAACAGTAATTTTTGTTTCATTGCACTGTCTCACCACGCCAGGAGCTCAATATTCTGCAATTAGCACCAAGAGAAATGCTCCATCAACACAAGCAATGCAGCAGTGCGTAGCCACAGGGAGAGGATACAGCTCAGGGCACTGGGCTCTGCGTATGCTTCATTATACACGTACCAAAACTCCACTCCAGATATGGCCCAGTTATTTCACCTTAATAGTAGGAAATTAAAATAGGAGGATGGTTGAGAAGCCTTTAAGACTGGTTTAACTTCACTTTTTAAAGTACACTTTGTGCTTCCTAATTTAAGTGAATTCACAGGGAGTGACGCCTGTAGGAAAGCCACCCAGCACGCAGCCCTGGAAGCACTAATGCACAGCAGTAATGGGGAGGGCACAACCACAGGGTCGATGGGCAGACAGGGGCATTTCTCAAGAGGCTTAAACTTGGAAACAGAAAAATACAGTTGCTCCATCTTCACTGAAGTTGCTCTTCTTGTTTCTAACCTTATCTAATTAAATCAATGCAAATACACACAAAGCCAGACTTATTTCAGTTAAAAATGCAGTTACATTTATTTTAAATTGGAAAAAAACCCTACTGTCAAATAGATTACATATGTATCCCTCTATTAAAATTAAACTTCCGTTAAACTGATGGAACAATTAATCTTAAATGTCAAAAAAATAATAGGAAATGTCTCATTTCTACACAAAAACAAGTTCTGCTACGTCCTGAACCAGGGAATTTCTGCTGAACATCTTCATGCATGGTTAAATCTCATTGTTACCAGCAATTTTGAAATCAAAGTTTTCAAATAATTTATTGTTTTGCATAATTAAAAATATATACATATTTCTTCTAGCACCCTAGTGTAGACATGGTCATACACTGACAATCAGTTTTAGGAGATTATTGGTTCCAGCTGTTTGCCTTGCCTAGTAATCTCCCTAAGGTGTTGTTTTCTCATGGTACCAGTAATCACTTTTCATGGGTTTACATAAAAAGAGCTATATATCATCAACTCAAAAGGAGGTTATTTCTCCCTTTATATGCTGAATATGTGGCTTAATCCTAACAACAGAAAGCCAAAATAAAATGTGCATTTTTACATTGACCTATTATTTTTCATTCAGTATATAAAACCCATTCGTTAATGGGTAACTCCAACACTCCAACATTACTTATCAAATCATGTAAATATATTCACATTTTCAGAAGTCATGCTTGTCCATTATTGCTGACTTTTCAAGTTATTCTCAGGCTGAACAATACAAAGACATGACTTGCTAACATATTTTACCTTATTAGTTTCACTCAGCAACAGTATCACCCATCCTGTTTATTAAGGCACAGACTATTCTTGCATCCTGCTAAAAGCGAAGAGAGATTTGCCATAGTGAAAAATTTCTGTTGCCTTGTGAGATCTTTTGAAGTAAAAACTCAAGCACTTCCCATCTCTTTTCTGCATCTGACTGAAATAAACCTTGCATCACTCTTCTGGGCACCAGAAATAGTCTACAGTTAAGTCCATATAGCCATGGGGGGGAAAAAATAAAATAAAATAATGAAAACAAGACCTACTAGATGGTTCACTCCTCTGCTCTGCTGTCAGCAGCTCCTTTGGCTGGAGCAGCTGCCAGTTCACAAGAACTCTGTGACCTTCCTACAGCTTGGATTGAGGGATTCCTAGAATCTCTGTAAGCCAAAAATCAGCCATCGAAAGCCATTTCCCACTGGTTCCAGCTGGAAAGCTGAATTTTGACGAAGTTTATGAATTTACAGCAGTAAGGAAACTGAATACCAGGAAGAATCTGCATCCACATTCTTCTGGGCAGCAAGATCTGTGTTAAGAATACCAGCATCTTGTAGATGGGCAGTGCTCTGCAAAAGGCAAAATCCATAGCAAACTCCATCTCACTCCAGTGGGAACTGGTGCATCAGGATGGATCACAGGGCTACAGCCACTGCTTTGAGCCAAGACTTGCCAAGTACTGCCCTGCTCTGACCTACAGCTCTCAGCCACCAGGTCAATCTCACATCAATTTCCCCTAGGGAGGACACATAGCAGAAACAACAAGAAGATAGCATCTGTCTTGGACAACGGCAGGCTCCCACAGGTAGTAGGATAACTGAAGGTGTTGGCTACCACACCTGAGGATGAAAATCTGGAGCCAGGAGCAATGCCAGTCTTAGACTCCGAGCTGCTGAAAGGCAGGAGGGAATTGGTACCACAGATACACCCTCCCCTCCACTTTACAGTATCATAAATAAGGACGCTTCAGTGTTGTGCACCAGAGTTCCACGTCATATTTCCCTCAACAGCCTAGAGTAGAAGTTTTAGTCATGTTCATACAGGTCTATAAACATTTTATTTTCACACCCTTCCCTGAAATACCAGCCTGGGAGCCATGCAGAACCACTCACAGCACCTGCCTACAGCAGCAGCAGATGTGCTGCCCAGCCACAGCACAAAGCAGCTGCTCCTATTTTTCCTGCAGCCCCTTTGCCTCGCCAACCTGCACACACTGCGGGGATGAGTGACGCACTGGGCAGGTCTCCACATAAAATTATTCTCTCAATGATTACTCCGCAGCAACATTTATCACCTCATTTTAACCAACCTGTACCGCATTTTGACACTGCACAAGGCATCAACTAATTAATACAGTGACCTTTTTTGTAGAATAGTTTAGTGCTACCTTTCCATTAATTTGTGGTTTATGGAAAATAATTTATTGCTTATACTCTTAGAATCTCAATCTCATCATTCGGGACATGCAATAAGCAAAGCTGCAGTTGCAATAATAAAACATTTTTAAAATCAAAAAATATTCTTTCAGTGTTTTTCCCCCCCCCCCCCAACAACAGCATTCTAGTATTGAAAAAATATATTTTAAAGAGAAAATCTGCAGTTTAACACAGACAATCATAGGGAGTGAGAAGGAGAGAAAGTCTGGATATAAAACTTGCAAACTTCTGTGGTCTAAATAGATTTCCGTCGACTAGATTAACACCAAATATTCTTCATGCTGTCTAGCCATATATTATATTTCCAAAACCAAAGTAAACATTTCATGAAAACATTGTTATTTAAAAGAAAGATCTATTAGTGACTACAGTTTAATAATTCCAAATACAGCTATTACTTCCCACAAAACTGCTTTTTAAACCAATCCTTGTAAAAATACTCTTGCAGTGTGTATATAGGTCTTTTCTACTATCAGAACAATCTTCTGTGAAGCCTTTGATTATGATAAAGATCACCATTACTCCCTCTAACCATTGATAACATTAATGCGGATACTGGAAGTGCTGATTACTTGGTACGTGTGAGCAAGGCGTTAAAAGGAAGCTCTCCAGCTGCAGTTCAGCAGATGGGAGTTCATCTGGACATCTTTATTAAGATGCACATCCCATAGGGGAAATGCCAGAAAAGCCAGTTACAGCAAACTATTATTCGATACACAAGAGGCAATTTACCTGATGCAGACAAGCAGAATGGGAAGAACTCCGTATGGAGTACATTCCCTGGGCTAAGGAAATGTGCTGAGAGTTTTGAACAAAAAAGACCAAGTAACATGGGTTTTATAATTCCATGTTTTCTAATGGTCCAGTCACAATCAATAAAGAGTTCGGTTCTTGACTTCAGCGGAGCCAGGGTTTTCTTCATGATGTATAGGCACTGTGGACTAAAAAACAGCTTTTAATTGTTCTAGGGTTTTCTGCAGTTGCAGATGTTTATTAAGAACAGGCTACAGTGTTTTTTGACAAAAGATAGCACATAATTCCTGAGAAACTTCAAAATTCAGATAATAAAACTAGCTGCCTTCAACTGACAGATTACAATAATTTTGTCATAGGAAAGCTTTCTGTGACTTTCCTGTGTCACACAAGCCATAGTGATCAGCAGCTCCCCAAAGGACAGTCAGAGCATATGGAAATCTCAGGACAGCTATGGGAACTCCAGAGGATAACAGCAGACACCAGGAGCGTCAATCCTAAATCCTAGACAACTCTAACTCCTGAAATCCTATCATCCTTCCCTTCCTTCCCCTGTTTAAACAAGGGCAAGAAGTTTTGTGGCCATCAGGCATGTTAGGGTCTTTAAGACATTGAAAGCAGAAGGGAAATAAATATAAAACCACTCACCATATTTGGTGTCAGTCTGGTCAGCCTGTACTGTCAGTGCAGCTAAAACTCTTCAAAATACCAAAAGCTCCACAAATGTTATTAGCAAGAATTTCACACTTTTTAAATGGATATTTACAGTTCGAAGCAATCTTTTAATTACTTTTGCTATTTACATCTGATGGCTTTGGGAAATGTTGAATTCAGATATTAGACTACCAGGGACCACTGGATGTAGTCCAATAAGAAACTGAGATCAGACAAGTTAAATTAGCCATCTGTCCTACATAAACAGAAATCAGGACTTCTTTTAACATTCTTTCAAGCCAACCTTAACTGAAAGAAGAGCTTTATAGAAGGCAGCAGTTGTGACAAGGCAGACTCTAAAGGGAGTTTACATCTGCCCATTTTGTTAAATATCTTAGCCTCAGTACTCTGACTACTCTGCTGTCCTAGATATGGCACAACAAGGCCACATGATAACAACCAGATTTCAGCCTTTAAATTGTCAGAAGAACAAAATAATGAATTACATTTGTACCAGTTACTGTTCTAGTTAAAATTATTACCAGGAGAGAGGATTCATAATGTGCCAGTTCCTGTTCTCATTACAATCCATTCTCACGAGAACTTATAATCAGAATTTTAATGCCTCATCCAGTCTGTGAAAGATAGCTGTAAAAAAAATATTAATTTGACCTTTTCAAAGTTTTGTTATCTGATTTGGTGCCTATTCTTATTTGCTCATATCTACAGCTCCTATATTTGTTCATATCTCTAAGTTACTAGAAAATTGGAGTATGTCAGTAAGTCAGGGCATGGAGTACAATCTTAGAACACTCTTTCGATACCATATGCAGTCCAAACAAAGTCACAGCCTTAAGCAATCATTATGATTTGAGAANGAAAAAAAAAAAAAAAAAAAAAGGACATTCTAAAAGTAAGCATCTTCAGAAAAAGAAAATAATGGGCAGTGCACATAGCAAATAAGCCATTCCAGTAAATAGTCCCTAGGGGTGACCTATTTTAAAACTAAATTAATTTCTCTGGAGACTCCTCCCTTTCTCTATTTTGCCTACACCAGAAGTCTCAATGACCAATTCAAATTGCAATGTAAAGGTGGTTCTTGCCCCCCGATAGCGTTTGTTTGTGGAAATATGAAAAAGAAGCTAAGCTATACAAATGTCCAAGGACCTGGTGTTAACCTGACACATTTCTATGCAGAGACAGCTCTAACAACACGCACCCAAGGAGCTGGCGGACAGCAAGAAGCAAATGCACCCAGACGGCACTCCTGCACTAAGAGCAGCATGCTACCTATCTCTTGCCAGCAGCACCTAGGGACTACTACCCCCAGGAACATTAGGAACTAAGACACCAACCCTCCGCCTGCCAAAATGTTCTTTGATGACTTCATCTGAAATAATTTCATAGCATACAAGAAGGTTGACACAAAGCAGATTTATTAATGGCAGGATGCAACCTTCGCTTCAGTACCCGTACTGTGTAGTCAATCTCACTGTTGTCTGTAAATCTGATGTCACTCCACACAACTTTGTTTTTACCAATGACAGGCATGAGGACCACTGGTCCAGAAAGACAGTATTCAGACATTCTTTTAGGTGAGCTGTTGACGCACGTTAACAAATTTTGTTTTAATGTAACACCAGATCCTAAAATCATTTCTTCGTTGGAGTCACAACACTGAACCACACACTGAACAAAATGCTAAGTCACCTTTCAGTCACTTGTTTTGTAAAACACTCCCTGGGGTTCCACTTAGCCAATGTACTATTAAAAGTACACATGGTTCATTATGTGTGTGCTATCCAGGAAACTCTCCGTAAAATTCAACTGCTGTTCCACAGCATATGCTGCAAACTAACAAGACATGAGACTCTTTTCAGCACCATGTCAAACAGGACAATCGATCCATTAAAGATTCCCAAATAAACCTCATACATGATCAGTACCGTTCTCCTCCAGGGAAGGAGAGTGAAACAGAAAACATCAGATTTTTCAAATTCTATTCATCCTGCAGAGTTCGGACCTTATTTCTCATAGCAGCTTCAGCAATGATTTTCGCTTTTTTCTGCCTTGAACAAAAGCTTATCCTGTACAGCTAAGTACAATTACAGATAAATTCACATGAGATATTAGGACAGAAATACATACATAGATGTAAGTACAAATATATGCATGCATATACACACATTTCTCTAGACTTTTGTTCAATTTCAGATGACAACTCTGGCACAGTAACACTTCAAGCCAGTGATGTAGGAACCTGAACTTCAGCGATTACACCACTAATGGATTTTGGTTCCCGAGTTGCTCAGGTACTTCTGAGAATTACAACACTAACACCTACATCCTTACATGAGAGCTGTTTGCACCAAGCCTGGCTGCATCTCTGGCCACATCCATCACACAGCTGACAGCAACATTCAGCCTTAAACTAGGGCAGCATGCAAGACATGCTTCCCCACCTGTGTTGCACAGTTTGAGCCATAAGACATCTTACACACGGCTTTGTTCAGCGACACAGCTCCTCTGGATACGATATTTGGTGCATACACGCTCCAGATAAGTGAACTTGTGATTCTCCTCCTTGCACAGTGGCAGTTCCACAGCTAAAAAGAATTTTTTGACCATGCCCTGGTGGCTTACACAAAGCTTTGACCCAAATTTAACTTCCTAATTTCAGATGAAATTTGTGTCTCCTCAGAACACATCAGCATGGTTTGGTGTCTTTCACGTGGGTAATGAAAAACCTGGAAGTTCTTTGAAGTTGTATTGTAAAGCAATTATGCTTAAGTCGTTACTGATCCAACGAAGGTAAGAGCACACAGTGATCTTATGGTGAAGCTGTTGTGACCTTCAAGAGCCATCAGGGACGAGGGATGCTGAGGAGGCAAAGCTCCCGGCGTCCAAGGGAAGGAGCATGTTCACAGCCCTGCTCTTACAGCAGCCCCTACAGTTCAGCGCGTGGAGCGGAACTGATGACTGTCTCCATAGAGACCTCATGTCCTGCTTCTGAGAACTGAAAGAAAATGGGAGCTATGACAACAGACAAACCTGTGGGATGAGAAGGCGTAAACAAGCCAGCAGGAAGCCCACAGTAGTGCACTGGGGCCAAGCCTAATGTTTTCGTTGTTACCTGCTATTAACATAAACAGATAACTACAGAACTCGGAAACCACGCTGCCCGCATAAGCAGCACGAGAGCTACCAGAATTTTCCCTGTCACGTGGCTGTGACTCTTGAACGTCTGGGTTCTGCATAGTCAGGCTGACAGGGAAATATCTCGATTCCCCTTTTGTAAAACCACAGCCCTGGTCTTGCAGTGTTACTGCTGTCATCTTGCCATCACACAGAGGCTGAGACAAACACTTAAGACACTACTAGACTTATCTTTATATAAGATCATTTTAGCTGAAAGAATGAAGATGATATCATTAGTAGATGAAAACAAGAGTCTGGATTTATTAGGTCTGTCTTTCCTGAGACAACTTAAACCATTCTGATGGCACAGCTCTTCAAGAGATCCAGACAGAAAATACTCCTGCCTCCTCTGTATGAGCTATTTCTATGCAGCTCACTGGACTGAGAAAGCTTTTCCACCTAAGGGCAGAAAAATATTTGAGACTTTTTAATAGAAGACATTCCTAACTAAAGAGCACCCTTGGTATTTGTAAAACATTTTCAAAAGTAATTTGCTGTAAGGATGACAGAGTAAGCTCTTCACTGTTTCATTAGAAAGCACCCTGAAGGTTGTTACCCTCAGCACGTTGGGATACATCTCCCAGGCAGTAAGAGACGTGGCAACAGGCAGATGTTCTGCAAGTCCTAGGAGAACAAGAGCTTGTAATCCACTGCTAGTCCATCTTTTGCAGATAACACCTGGATGCAGTTGCTCTGAAATATGGCGCTGTATTAGCCTCAATTTCTTAAGTAGTAGTATTATAAAATGGTTTTGTGTGTGCAATATTTCAGTGACTGCCTTTACACACCGATGCCTTTTTCCTACAGAGGAAGAACCACAGCTCCATTATTTAGGTATGCTGACACAGTAAGGCAGACACCTAAAATAAAGCTCTCTGCACACAAAATGCTTTCCTGGAAGTACAAGACCTTTCTGAGATAAGCAGAGGTCCATTCTCACTACTATTTCTACATAAACATCAGGGCTTGATATTTACTTTTTACATGTTTCACTATTTCATTGGCTTCACCGGGAAAAAAAAAATGCATTAGCATTCCACTAGCTTTTCAGTAACACACTCATCATCAGTTTAGTGGATTATCATCCACCAACTCTTCCCAGTGTAACGCTGCAAAAATTAAGTTGCATGTTTTTTGAAGCAGCACGCTGTCCAGAACATTGCGTGCAGAAACATTTTGTACTCATTTCACCGTCAGTAATTAAATTTGCTGTTCTCATCCAGGACACAATCTTCCCTAAGTTTCCAACAGAATCTTTGTCTGATTGCACAGACGGAGGTGGTATCCTCACTGTTGTGTACTGAGGACCACAACAGCGACAAAGGGACCGCTGCTAATGAGGTCAACTTGGCATATAAGAAACAATATATTGCCTAAATACAGATTTATCCAATTAGATCCTAGGATGTCCTTTTGTAGGTACACACTACAATGCAAGTAGTATTGTACTGAATTTAGGGATGGGAACCAAGTAAATTGGTAAAATAAGTACCGTAATTAATCAGCTCTGCTATTTTACCAGCAAGAGGAACAAGGCTGGATACCACACCAAAAAGGCTTGCTATGCTTCCTTTTTTTTTTTT
>VXAV01008954.1:215167-239135 GCA_013399715.1 Alectura lathami | reverse complement strand
AAAAAAAACTTTTAGAAGAATTATTCTTGAGGAATTAATGGAAAAAAACAATTTTTTATACACAGTATTAAGTGATTAAAAGCTTGTTCATCACTTTGCTCGGTTTAATTTTAGAAAGGCCTACTTGCAGATTCTTTGAAATGCATAATTAATTGATAGCAGCATGGTTACATCAGTACAGAAGTAAATGATAGATGTGAAGTATTTCCTTCCCCACAAAATACAATCACTGCAGGCCACAATTACAACACACAGTTCACTCCGCCCCCCGATCAAGCTCTTTGATCTGCACATCTGATTGCACGATCAGCCACAAATATCACTTGCATTAAAATTCTTACTGGTCTGCAACTCGTTTTGACTTGTGCAAGATTTTTTTTTGTCAATTGGATCTGACAGAAAAATTAAAATAATCCTCTTTTACCTCTGCATTATCCTTTAAGTACTTAAGTTTTAATTATATCTCAGTCTACCTGAAGACATTCTGGGCAACTTCCAATAATGTGCATAAGCAGTTGAATACAGTGTAAAAGTGCATGTAATTTCCAAGTCCCCAGTTGTTAATGAAATCCCAAACATTCAGATTTTAATTGAACTAGATAAAGATTAAGAAGCTTAGCAGCAGCTGGCATTGCGAATTAGTTCTCAGCAGATTTTTATGTTGTACTCTAAATCATTGCTTTTGTAATCTTCCTAAATTGTCCTTTATCTTGCTAATGCAGATATGATTCTCAGAAAGCATTAGGCTTCCACTGTTCCCACTGCCTGTAAAATCTTGAACTGTAAAATCTTAATAGTCTTTTTTAATAAGTATTATGATCTATATGTATAATGTGCATTCAATAAAATCTTACTGTAATTAGAAGAAAAGTTTTTAGTTTTCTTACGTGACCTGTTTTACAGATTAGATTTATTAAATAGCATAAACTGTTGGAGCTGCATTAAGACCTATTTAGAGCCGTCTGGCATCAGATGAAAAAACAGTTCCAGCCCTAATGCTTGGGGCTTGACTCTCCAGGAGGTCATTAGGAAGTTTCCTTCTCCTTCTGGTTCAGAGCACTCGGCATAAGCATAGTTATGTGCTTAAATGCCTGACAATAAATAATCTGCACTGATCAAATAATATTGTGCTTGCAAAGATTTTCCAGGACTCAGAGAAAGGATTCCATTAACACAGAGTTATTCAGTTGTTCCCACTCTGCATCCTCCCTCCTCCTCCTGGGCACACACAAGCTCTGCCCATAGCGCGCTGACCATCGGCCCTGGGGCCTTGTTCAGGCCCTGTGACAGCTCTTACCAGAGCTACAGGTGCACCTGTTACCTGCACAGGAAAAGCAGTTATATTTATGCAGGAGGATGTTTTCTTATTCACTCTAACGCAAATACAACAGGAGCTCTTGTCTTCATGAGAAATAGGGAGAGGGAGGGGTCAGAGAGAAAAGATACAGTCATCCGAAAAGTAACAACCACTTAAGTCCATTTTTCTCTGTCATAAAAATAAGATCTAGTTAAATTGTGTCTTTCAAGTTTGTTGGTAAATGGCCCATTAATGCAGTTATGCGCACAGTAAAGAAGAAAAGCATAAAGGGGTAATTCGGCCAGCTACCATTACAGTTTTAGAGCAGAATGGAATCCTAACAGTTCCACTAAGGTATTTTAATATCAAGAACCCTTTTTTTTTTTTTCCTAATAAGGGACAGGTCTGGCAGGGTAGCAAATGAAAATGTCAGAAGAGATGAAGAATCTTCATTTCTTTTTCTTCCCTTTTCATTAAGAGTGGTGGTGCCCAGACTTAACTGAAGGCGTTTCAGTGCATTCTGTTGCCCCAGCTTCTTCCCAGCTGCATTTTCACTCTTTACCTCACATATTGAGCTGCGAGATCACGTTGACGCCTGGTGCCAAGTAGCCAGTGTGCTCCAGGACTGCTGCATTTCAGTGATGAGTGAAGTGATCATTAGTCTATACCTCTCTTCAAAGAATTATGTTTGGTTCAGCAAGCTTTGAGATCTTTGAATGAAAGATGCTGTAAGTACTTCTAAGCAATTTTCTCTCCCTCAAAGTAAAATGAAGCTGCTAGCTTTTCATGTCTCTTTAGGCCCCTTATTACTTGCCATTTCCCCTTAGCAATCTTCTCATTCCAAATACTGACATTCTGGCAGCCCAGCTATTTTCAGAAACTATTATCTAAGTCTGAGATAGTGAATTTTTGGGTGGTATTTTTTCAAGCACCCATTTTGCTACCTAAACTTCAGCTAACTTACCAGTAGATTCAGAGAAACAACTCTACTTAGATTTTTCTGGCCATAAAACAAAGAGTTAATTTCATAATGTTGACTTCTCATTTAAGCCATTTTCTGAAGAGCAGTTCTAGTTCTGAGAGTGACTTTGGTACCTTAGCCTCAATTTTCTGAGCTTTTTAGAAAAGCTCGACAATCTTTTCCTAACATTAAATAACCCATTCTCTGGGTGTTTGAGTTCACGAGGGTTTTTAGATGCCTGCTGCTGATTCCAAGATGCCCTAAATTGAGCATTCACAGAAAACTCTGTGAAAAATTTCATCCTTCACATTATTCTCATGAGTGCGCTAGAAGCCGGCTCCCAAATTGCTTCCAAGGATGGAACTGGCTGGAAGGTTTATTCTTGCCTCAGAACAGCCAGCAACTAAGAGCATAAAGGAACTTCTGTTCAGTTTTTTAATGCAAAATGCATTATACAAATGTAGTTGACAGCAACAGGAATTTTGTTATGGACTTTACTAGGAACACATTCACGTACAATCCTGAGTCTCAGTCATCCCTCCTGTGGTCTTACCCTCACATTTCTTCATTTTACCAACATGCTGCCAGAACAAGAGCAACAAAATTGGTAAAATTTAATTTAGAACAAAACTGAAACAATGAATTTATATAAACATGCAAAAAGGCATGCAGGAGACCAATCATTCAACAAAATATTTGTCTCATTGCATAAAAATATGCAGGGTGGGTACTGCAAACAAATTATAATTATTTGTACTCCTGTTAGACTAGTGAGCCTTATAATTAGTAACACAATCACTTTAAGACAAATATACTAAATAAAATAATGGATCTTCAGTAGTGAGCAGCATATTAATGCCAGCTATATTTTTTATGTTTTATTAATTAGCTTGTTGCTTTATCGAAGTTTGGAATTCTAAACCTCGGTAATTTGCAGACTCCATCGACTGGAGTGTTTCATTCTTGATTCAAGCTACACACAAGAGAAGAAATGAACTTCCATCTAGTTCTCACATAGCTTTAAGACCTACTTGTAGCAATGCTGATTGTACAGGACAATTGATCAATAAAATTCATGTAGTTCAACCCTTGCCTTCTAACATTCCCCCAGTAGCTCTAATTGATCTCTGCCGGCTAATAATCAACCCAGGTGCTCACTGACTTGAACACGACTGGCCAGCACTGAAAGGTGTGACCATTTCCGCTGAAGAAAAGCGATTCAAAACAGCTAGAGAAGTCCTTTTCCTCATGTATAGCCACAAACACTAAGCTACGCTACTATTTCTCAAAACATAAGACAAAGGATGCTTCACTGACTGAGTAGGGTTAATGAAATCATGCACTCAAGTGCCACTTGCAAGTATCAAAAATCTTCCTAAAATTTCACATTTAGGCATGTTATGTGCTGTCTCAAACACAGGGGAAAAAAAATAAATAAATAAAAATAAAGTGTAAAGACTGGCCACCGAGATGTGGACAAGGAATGCTTGCATCAGCTACGAAGGAAAGGTGGGAGTGGGACAGATCTGTACAGGTCCTTTACAGAGGAGATCCTAAAGAAACAACAGGCTGGAGAAGAGAAGCTGCCCCATTTGTCAACAACAGGCAAAGCAAGAAAGATACAGTAGGGTAAAAACTCCATGTACTAGGGGTCACTTCAGAGAACAGAAAAAAGGCCCACTGACTATCTGGATCCACAACTGCATCAGAGGAATTTACTAATGGAAGTGATTTAATTCAAAGTGCTCTCACAAGCCTAAGTAGAAATCACAGGTCTCAGTGAGTCTCCACAGAGAAGCAGAAAATTACATTCTAAAAAGCTGCATAAACGTAAAGGATTTATAGGCAATACTAGGCCCCTTAATGTAGGATCTCCTGTGCACAGAGGCCATAACACTTGACAGTGGGGACCTGCAGAACTGGGCTCTGGAAGAGAGCTTCTCCAGCAAGAGGAGGTTATTACAGCCATTGATTTAAGGGACAATTCTTATAAGTGTTTGCACCTTTTTGCTTATTGACTGGTCAATAAGTTCATCTGTGGCTTTAATACAGTTAAAAACAATCTCCATCTCACATCCAGAGTTACAATACAGTTTTTGTCAGTAGAATGATTTCAGGAATGCACAAAATTTTTCCTTACAGCTAAGACTAACACTTAGCTGATTATTAGCTTGACTTTTATTAAGCAAACATCCTTCTAAAGATATTCAGACAATGCTCATCACTAGCAGATATTATTAGATGACTTAAGTGGAAATAAACACTCTATCCACCATCCCAAGTACAAAATCCAGGTGCTCACTGGAGGCACACAACTACTTGCATCTTTTAAATGTTAAACAAAAAAAAAAATGTGTCTTCTACTGCTATTTTTTCCTCTATCTCCTGAAAATGTGAAAACCATTTACCTGCTTTCAAACTCTGGCTATGATGACTGTGTTTTCACTTCATCTAAATGCAGTGAATAATCTCAGTCACGGCTACTGAGATTAAAGCTAAGAGAATTCATTTGTTGTTCTGCACAGCCACAAGATGTTGGTGACACCTGCACTGCCAGGAATGCAACTGCATGCTGAAAATACAATCCACTTCATTTGCAGACTCTACATAACAGCCTCCCAAATCCACTTTATTCATTTTTGTAATAATCAGGCCAGTTTTCTGGACAAATATGTAGTGTCATAAGAACAGATCTATACTGACAACCAAGGCCAACTGCACAATGCTTGTCTAAGTGGCAATGAGATTCATTAATTAGGTTGCTGCTTTAAAGTGTTGTTCCCCTGCAGCTATAATCTCCTCAAGGGTATTTTCAATAGTATTGAGTAGATGAAGCAATTACTAAGAAAAATCCACTAACTGATGGCCAGTGTCAGATTCCTCAGGCCATGCTTTCAAAGGCTATATATATTTACTTGTATGACTGATTGAATTTGGAGGGAAAAATAAGCAAAGCAAACAGAAATCCCCAGTAAGACAGCTTGTGTGTTCTTCACGTTAAGGGGCGTGATCTTTAAAAGAAAGCTTCCAGCTCTGCAGGCACGATACTGCAGACACAATTACGACGAGAAAGGCGAGCTACAGAATACCTGACCGCCCGTGTCCGCATGCGAACAAGGTTGTTTGTGTTCTAAAGGCACAAACTTACTCTCACAATTAATGGCAGGCAAATACCATTATCTACAGTTATTTGCCTTCTTTATTGACAGCAGTATAAGCAAGTTGTAAAAATGATAAAATCTTGAGTCTTGAGCTAAGTATTTCCTGTTTTGCCAGCTGTTTTACACGCTACTTATTGGCTAAGCTCAGTAGCGTGATTTTTATAAAATGACATATCCCTGAGCATTTAAGTTAAATAAACATAGTCCAAATATCTTTGCTTTACTGTAAACATGTAGAAAGATTTTCATCTTGAGGACTGTTGGGTCATTTTTATTTTTTTTTCCCCTTTTTGCTACTTCCATTAGCATGATGTTTATACTGTGACTCATTGGGAGTCACATTGGGAGTTGGGAGCAAAAGTAAAAGCCAGGAACATTATTTTGAAAGCTGAGGGTGTCTGTAAGTCTAACTGATCTTCCACCTGACATTAAATCTTCAAAGAATGTCAGGAAGCATCTTAGAGACTGGAGATACTTGAGTGCATACAGGTGAGGAACAGCTGTACCTCTGTAATTCACCCATCAACAAGTAAAAACGAACCCATCAGCTATTCACAGACACTTGCAAGCAAACAGGGGAACACTCTTTGGTTGTTTTTTGTTTTATTTTGTTGTTTCTATTTTTTATATTATTATTTTTACATTTTCAAATCTTCTGAACCAGACACAATGCTGTTGAAAAGCTTTGCACACCCATGTGTTGTTTTTAGAATCTCATGATGTGGAAGTGCCATCCCATAACTCTCGTCCTTAAATAAAAACTTTAGCCACTGCCCTTGACCTCCAGATTCAGTGGGAACCATATATGGCAGAAAAACATGCACACACAAACTCCACAAATTATTCTCCCAGAAATAGAGAAAGCTCAGTCTGCAAGAGTTTCCTTTAACGCTGCAGCAACTGAACTGCTGAAAAGGAGTTAACGTCATAAAGTAAACCATCGCTGAAACCCAGCCGACACTTAACTGAGTTCTCCTTGATTATTTTTCTGTTCTTTGGTCTCTGGTTTTAGGCATGCCTTGGAACAGAAGCACACACATTTCATCACTAAGTGTTCATGTAGCTGTGAAAAAGGCAAAGAAGGAAAAATGCAAAAATTGAAAGATACCTGTGTCCTTTAATGGAGACTAATTTCAGAAGTCAGTTCTAACAACTGAGTTTGGGCTAGTCCAATGCTACAAAAGTGCGGCCGGTTGACAGATGTTCTCTTTATTCTTCACAGATATACTCAAATTTTATTTATTTATTTTTTATAGAACAGTAGGCTCACTCTCCCTTCTTCCAGGTGCCTTCATCAGCTTACCTAAAAACTAAGCATGACCACAGACACTGAACAGAAGTGGACTCAAGGACATAAAAATCTGCTTGCAAGTAGTCCCAACAGAACCAGCACAGACAATTTGTGAAGTGTAGTTCAGAATAAACCACATACAGACAAACACAGGTGAGGAATTCAGGTAGTAGGAAATCCTTCAGGCTAATGGAGTTTCCAAGCTTGATAAAAGTATGCCTGTGCAGGTGATCAGATGAGGTATCATCCTCACCCTTTGTTCTTTTTAATAGGCTGTGCTGCTTTCTGCAATGAGCCAGAACATTCACATTTGAATTACACGTCTGTGAAGTAATCCTTTCATTCTCTTATCTAGAAGAAGCAGAATGAAAAGAAACAAAGAAATCAGCTGGTTTCTGACTAAAGATTTTCAGTGCAAATTATTAAGCTGAGACTGGAGTAAGATGTACATCAGTTGCTGACAGCACATGAGCTCCTGTACTGACTTCCCCGTTGTCTTGTGTCATGATTACAGCAGACTTCTTTACGTCTTCCCGCAGAAAAGTCCATTAAAAAAAACTACAAAGTTTTCTGGACAGATTTTCTTATCAACCTGCTCTAACACAACGCCTGAGCAGGAGACAGACCAGTTACCCATTACAGCTCCTATTTGTTTGATGAATCACTCATTTCAAGATATAAGCTTGGAGACTTCGTACATGGCCAGGATCCCACTGCTGATACTTTACAAACTCATGTCAGGAAAACTATGTTCTCCATCTCAAAGATTATTTGCAGTTTAGTTAAAGATTAAGAAGTAGATAGAGAGAAGGACAAGGATACAGTGAACCAATACAAGTCGGTATAGTGTAGGCACATAAACATTAACAATATATGTTTGTTTGTTTGAAGATATTTCTTTCTGTATTACCTAAATGTCCTCACATGTGCATCTGAAGGTGATCAGGATGTCTAATATCTGAAAGACATCAGCTCTTTGCCACCACGTGGAATATACAGAAGTCCTCATGCTACAATAGGCAACAAAAATCTGTATTTGAGGAAATGGTTACAAGCATGGTTTATAACTGATCTCCCTCCTTCTATAAGCTTTGATCATGGAGACTTAAGAAATGTATTCCACCACACTTTAAACAATAAAAAAATGTGAAGTGACATCAAAGTAGTGAATAAAGATGACAGGTACATAGTCTAATTAGCACAAACATCTTGTCTCTGATTTTAGAAGTCCTTTGCTTGATAATACAATTACTAGCCCCAAAGCATTAGGTTTTCTCTTCCATTCGTACAAGGAGGCAAGTTTTACCACCCAAACCACACTTGACTTCCCATGTGGAAGGCACAAGGTGCTCCCAAAGTTGACGTGCAGCAGCACTCCTGCTCCTCTCATCGGCCTCTTGGGTCCCACAGTGCCAGTGAATTATATTTAGCAGATGCACATCCTTTGGCATTCCCTCAAACCCAATTTGCAATGCTCAAGGGTCAAAGTGTATTTGGTTTCACTTTGTAGTTTCCTCCAATGCTAAGTCCCCCAGTTGTTAGAATATAACATCAGGGCTCTTACTCAACTCTGAGTATTTTGCTTTTCTGTCAGACTCCTGTTATTCCCTTCTCCAGTAAGGAGTGAAGGGACAATAACCACCAAGACGAGCCGCAAACAACTCCAGCAGATCAGTAAGACTTTACGACAAAAAGTTTCTTACATGTGGCTAAGCATGTCAAAAGGAATCAAGACAAACTTTATCAGGGTACAAAAGACATCACCACTGGAATGCCAGCAGCCTGGAGCATGGGGTGACAGAGCCCTCACGGCACCAAGCACTTGCGGCAATTGAAGGCTGAAGACATCTCACAGACAGCTGAAATACCAACTTGAATTTAAGCAATATATTGAATTACCACAGATCACACAAAAGGGGTGATTAGAGCCAAACCTATGTGTTTTGTTGTTGGACTTTTAGCTTTATTTTTGATGAAGAGACATAGAATTTTAGTTTTGTATTTGATTAAAGGCCAGACAAAACCTACAGAAGCTGGAAAGATTATTCATCTAATGTCTTCTCTGGAAGACTGCTTCTCCAGTGCTAATAAGGCAATTTAATTAAATGGACAAGACTTGACAGCAATCCTTTTCCAATACATTTAGTATTGAAATAGGTCTGGGTCTTCCAAGATTTACAAAGGATATCCATTATTCAAGTTAACGGCAAAAAATATCGAAAAGTTTTGACTACGCAAGATGTAAGCTCTTGTTTCTTCCTGACATTTCTCCTGACATCACTTGTGACATACATCACAGATACAAACAATTACAACAACGGCTCTGACGAAACCCCTGTTCTGAACACATCACATGCTGTAAAACCTTAGCAGAATTGACTTCACCCTTAGCAAACGAAGCCTCAAATCACCTGGAGACCAGCCTGGGGATGCCTCCACCAGGGCCTCCTAGGTCTGAGCACCCTGCGGTCACCCAGAGCCCCAAGACAGGGAGAAGTGGCCGTGCACGAGGGCACAGCACAAGCACAGAGCAACGCAACCACTTTCAGAGCATTTAAAATGGAAAAGGACGTGTGCACGCATGAAATACACAGCAAAGAAACGCACAAAGGCTTGTACTTACTGAAATTGCAGAGGGAACGAGCCTGCCAGCAGGCTAATGAAACACTTGAGATAAAGTAGCCTAATCAATAGCAGCGCTGTACCTTTAAAAAACAGCAAGTCCAACGTGACCAATTCGTATTGCAGTGAACTACCGAAACAGAAATCAGCAGCTACAATGCACTAATTTAATGATAATTTAGAGAGTGTGCACGTTTTCAACTACTGTTTTTCATGGCAGAATGAAGACTGTGTAAAAATATGTCATGAGTCAATATGGCATTTAACTGAAAAGACCCACATCATTAAAATTTTAAGTCTTCATTAAATACAATACATGAAATTAGCTCCTTCAAAAGAATTTAATTAGTTAACACATGCAGGTTAAATTCACAATCTGCCTTTGTGTTTTTTTAAGCCATTCATTTTCTTAAAGCTTTGTCATAAGAAGGATTTTTCTGATGTTATTAGTTCTATAATACTGCTTGAACCATGGGTCCTTTATGGAAAGGACATAGTATCCCTTTCAAACAGCAAGAAACATTTCCAGTGCTATTGTACAAAAATGCTCAGTTCTTAAGGCAATTTCAGTCATTTTACAAATCTTCATCAAGTCTGAGGTTCTCTTCAGCATTTCACAGAGAGAAGCCTCAGCAGCTGCAGAGAAAGGGAAGGACAACAGATCCTCAAACGGAAAAGAGGAATTACTAGTTATCTGGCTAGAAATGAAACCTCTGGGAAGCCCTATCTGCAGTCTCAGTTGTTACAAATCACAATAATTATGGGAGCTCTCAGCCCATAAATAAAATTTCAATACCTATGAAGAGCTGCAATACTGCAATGTCCACAACACAAAAACATTGCCAGCTCATTTTACGAGGCTTCAGGCTACTTGTAACACCAGGAGAAGATGAATCAATAAAATGTTATCAGTAAAACAGTTTGATTCCTGCACTGGTAAGCGCATGGCCACTTCTATATTTCAGTCCCCCCGGGTCAATATAATTTTGCACAGTTAGCCAATTCTCAGCAGTGAAATGATACTCGTGGATGTTTCAGATATTCTAGAGCACTTATTTCTGCATGGGGGATTAAAAAAAAAAAAAAAATCACTTTTTTCTATCTGGTTCAAAAACTTGGAACTTTAGCACAATCTCAAATGCTGGTGGTTTCTTACCTCAGTTGCAGCTCACTAGTACAACCCTATGTGTTTATTCACCCAGCACTGAAAAAGGAATGTGGAAAGGAAACCTGAACTTGGGCTTTCATCTAAAGTAAATCTGAAGCATAAAATGTCATTTCTTCCTGCTTAAGAAAAATAGGTCTGTTTAAACAAATTGAACTAATCAGGAATATATTCTGCCAGGTTACTCACCATGAAAAGAAAAACCTGCACATGTTACGAACTGAAACCTACCCCCTAAGTTGAGGAAGTAATAATTGCCATTTCTAACCAACTCCAGTACTTGGGAGAAGGGAACACTCACAAAGAAGCTCTCTCAGAGACCAGTCCACTTTCCTTGATTTGATTTGACAACATCCTAATGAAACAGTATAATCCTATTATGGAACCAGTCATGGGCACCATGAAGCAACAGACAATCATCTTCAGCAAGACAGGATTGTATCCACAAAATGGAAAAATACCTCACTTTGCTAGCAATTACATCTCATCCATTTCCTCATCTTTTTTTCTTTTTTTTTGCCTTTTTTCTAAAGAACCTGTACAATACACAGCAAAGAAATACAAGTCTACTCAAAGGCAAAGACTGTTTATTCCTGTATTCAGTTAAAAAAAAGATACTTCATATGCTAAAACGTCCATCAAACATCACCTTACTGCTGCTCTTTTAAAATGTTTGGTTTCCTTATGTACGTAAATAACATCAGGAAATAAAGAGGGGACAGAGTATATACAGTGTAATTCCCTATACCACAAATCTCTTATTATGAAAGAAAATATTAATGGATTTCTAGTATTAAATTTTAGTAGTCAAAAAGTTAGCAGAAAAGGTGTAATTATTGAGAAAGAAAGAAGCATTTGTGAAAAGATAAAGCTGCACTAACCCATAAGGTTTTAGCGTGTTTTTTTTTTTGCATCATTATAATTTATAACTTACCCCCCAAAAAGTTTCACAACTGCGAATTCCCAGACAGTAAAACTTCAGTGATCTCTGTACTCTGCTTTGCTCCTAAATAATGAACTAAACTGTCAAGGATACATATAGGAGAAAGCCGCCTTTATATTTTACTGGAAGACTAAGCTCATGAAAATCCAACGGCATCAATCCTTCTTTTATTATTATTCTTTCAAACTTTCAGAAATCAAGTAACTTTCTTGAGCTTGGCTAGAGCCTTCTGAATAGAAATTCCACTGAGGGAAGAAGTTTTAGATTAACAGCACAATACGTTCAGAAATCAATAGATAAACCCTTTGCTCAGCTACCCTCCTGATGCTGTGAGACTGGAGCTATGTCTTAGAAAATAGAACCAACTGCTCAGAAAGAACTTCCCTAATCTGTCTATTTTTGTTTTGGAATTGAAACCAGCAATATGAACCTTATTTCTGAACGACACTCAGGGAATTATTGTAATGAAAAGTATTCTGACCTTTTAATTGTAAAAATACATCCATCTTTATGTTAAAACCAGGAGGGTATTTTTCTTGTTAAAACTACACAGATAAGGCTGAAAAGCAATAAGGCAGCTCAAAGATAACCACGTGTATGGGGTGCCTGTCTTTCTGATACAATGCAAGTGCCTTAAATCCAGAGAACAATGTGATTAGATACTCAGGCTTGGGAGAAGAGAGAGAGTGAAACTTCTAAACCTATTGTGAAAATTCTTTAAGCCTGGTCTCAACTTCACTTGATGTCTGGATTGGACAACATCGACTTAAACTCTTCTTTGTGTTGGAAGCAGGCCAGCTTTTACTTTTTGATCCGTTTGATCTTTTCTCCCCTCATTAACAGTGTTGCTTCCTCCATTCACCAGTACAGAATCCTTTCTGGATTGATCGTGAGCATTGGAGGGGAGAGGGTACATCAGAGCAACACCCATGCTCCACCAAAGAAAGCCACGCTGCTTCTGCGATGAGCTGTGATCATGGAGCCCAGCTGTGGAGCACAGCAGAGCAGGCTGTGCTTCTTGAACACATATTCAACTCCAACCCCACTCAGAACAGACAATAAATGTTCCTGTACAGAAGGAAAGGGATTTCCAGGTCCCAAAATTTTGGTAAATCACTCAAACAGCTTTCGTGGCAAAACCCCCCAAACTCAGACAGGATGCCTCCCAGGTACTACCATTGTGCAGTATTCAATAAATAAAGAATGTAGGTTATTTAATATTATCCTGTAATTCTGTAAGGCAAATCTAAAGAAACGTTGCCATGACAAACAAATACAGTGGAGTTTTTATACTAATCTGATCCCCATGATATCCCTTTATTCAATTAACAGAACCTTATTTTGTTATGTATCAACTAGAAAATCAAAATATTTTCAGCACTGCTGGCATTAGCCTTGTGAGGAGACAGATGAATCTAAAAATCCTTTGCAGCGAAGCAGAAGAGCTTTGCGCACAGCCAGCCCTCTGAGATGCCATGGGCAGGGATACCATGTTATAAGACTGTAAAACCATGGCCTGTGGCTCCAGTCCAGCCTACAGAGTAATTTAATCTAGCTCACAAAGAAATGAGGAAAATGGCCTCTGCTGTGCTGAATCAGCAGTGCTGGAAGCCGTGCCACCCTCTATCGCTTAGTAAGAGAAAGCTTTGTTTGTAGTGCCAACTCCGTGTAGAGCAACTACGGGGTAAAAGAAAAGACCAGCAGGAATATTATGTGCCAGATTTTCAGTAGATGTAAGTCAGAATAGTTCCAATGGCTTCAGGAGTTGCACTGATTTACATCATTTCAGGATTATAAGGATTTACACATCTATTGCAAGTTTTTCTTCTTTTTTTTTTTTGTCTTTTAATTAAAAGAATAATGTAGACTTGGCAGCATTATGAGTCTTCAACAGACCAAGATTTGGGAACGAAAAACTTTTATAAAGCTCAGGGAAAGGCAATAAGCCTTTCTTCAGTTTAAAAAGACACTGTGGCTAAATTAAAATTCACAAGACTGACATAAATTCTGATCTATACATGGGTAATATACATAGACATATACTTTGACTCTTCAGAGCTACCTAAATATAACAATGGCAAAAAAAGAAAAAAAAAGAAAAAAGGCAATAGAATGAAAACTTTGTTCATTCAATCTGATTATATTTCATGAAAAGCTATCAGCACAAATATTATCCTTATTTATGAGCCATGACTCAGGGCCAAACCAAATGCCATGTATTTCTTCATTTTATTTTTTACTCCTAACTGTAAGTGCCAAAAAAGTGACTGCCATTGGGGTTGGAAAAAACATATGACTGCAAAAAAAAAAAAAAAAAAACAGAGGGTATTGCTTGTCAGGAATCAAGCCAGCTGGGGCAAAGTTTGGTTTGCTGTGATTTCCAAACAAACTCATAACTACTACATAAGGTCTCAGTGATCTCAGAACAGTTTCTCTTGCTTATTTGCTCACCTGTCAAAGAAAACTCAGTAATAAAATAGAAAAGCTCTTTGCCCAAGTCTGACTGTGCCTTAGAAATGTGCACATATATCATTTATTTCTTCAGCAGAGCCACAGATGACCATGATGGGGAAAAAACAGAAGGAAAGTGAGAATCGTTCTGGTACATGAACTCCTGAGACATGCAACAGATGTATGTTTCAAGACTGAAAGGGAACAGATCCTTTAGGCATGGCCATGTGAAAAACGATGTGCAACTGCTCTTCAGGCTATTTCTGTGGCACAATGACCCACTCCAAAGCCAGCTAAGCCTTCAGAAATGCTTCAAATCAGGCATGTAAAACAAAACAAAACAAAAAAAAACCACACTGTTTACTGATGCATCTTGGCCAATATATTATACAAGAGCTCAAAAAAAAAAATTTTTTTTCAAAAGCCACCTAACTAAAAAAGCTTAAAGCAAAATGCACCTACACTGAAGAAATGCAGCTCCGTTCCACAGTATCTTTTTCAACACTCACCTCTGAAAATGTGAGTATTAGATCTCCTGCTTCCAATGAGTCCTATTTAAAAGTGTTCTGCAAAGGCTTCTGCAACTTTAGAAGTATTAAATTTTATATCTCCTAAGCTATTTATTAGCTGGGAATGTGCTTAAATGACATTCATCAGATACTAGCTTTTTTGGAGTGTGTGCTGCTGATCTGAGTAGATAACCTTGAGCTTGATTTTATTTATTTATTTACCTTTAAGACAGCTCTCTCTAGAACAGTTCTTGGTGTGCGGATTCCCTGCGGATTTCTCTTGTGGGTGTAGAGACACAGATTGCAGTCAAACAGTTCACAAGGTACCCCAATGCCGAAGAAAGGCTGAAAAAATCACCTCAATGGTGGCAGAAATCTTGTCTTCTCTTTACAGCTCAGTAACACCCGTCACTTCTCAGGTTCTCCAGGCACAGCAGGAACCATGGCCCAGCGGCTGCAAGGAGCACCCAGGTCTCCTGGCACTCAGCATTCTGCATCTCCTCTCTGGATGTTAAATTCTCCCTCTTACAAAGCATTACTAAAGGGTGCTTCTGCCGCATTAACTGAACTTTGCTTCGTCATCATGCCTCCCAAGGCAATGAAACTTATATTATTATAAAGGTAAAACCAGCTGTGCTACTACTGCTTAATTCTTTTGCTGTTTAACAGGATACAACCAACATTATGCCTCAATTCACAGCAGAAAGGTAAAATAAACTTTGTTTTATTGAAAATACAAAGAAAAATTACTCTAGTAGAATGCATTGTCCACACTGAGCTTTGATAAAACACCTCAGTTAATTCTCCACTCACAGAAATTCCTGCTCAGAATGAGACAAGGGGTATTCAGAGATCACCTCAGGATTAAATCTCTGCTTTATGTCCAACACAAACCCCAACATTTCTAACTGCCCCCTACAACCCTTCTGTTGGGGACAAACCACACTGTACAACTAGAGCAGCTGGCTTATTACCGGTATAGCAACCAGTCCTTTAACTTTCAATTACTCTGATGTTTCAGACTGCAGGCAAACAAACAAACAAAATATCTCTTCTGGTAACCTTTGCAAGAGTTCACTCTGCTATCACTCTACTATCCAATTATCTGGGCAAGCAGCTAGAGCAACAATCTCTATATCACCAAACTTCTGATGAGGGCTGCATACTGTAGTTTGAACACAGTACCAGGAAATCCTTGGGTACAGTCCAAACATTTTCAACAGCAGTCATCCTTGAATAAGGTTTCATCACATGAAATCTTACCATGACCTATGGTTTCTCCTTTGCCCAAATAACTTTACACATATTTTTCATCCCCAACCAACATCAAAACCAAGTAAATAAATAAATAAAACCAACATCAAAAAGCTTACCCACATCTTTATAGAGGGACAAAAAGCAAAAAGGACAAAGAATCAACAGAAAAAATCTTCATGAAGGAAATGAAAAAATAATTCACCTCAATAATTCAGTTATTTAAAAAAGAAAAAAACTTCTAGAGATGAGCAAAACTGTTGCCTTGCACAAGTAATTTTGTAAACCTTCTGTTTTCAAGGAAGCTATTCAACAAGCCAGCAATAACAAGCCTCCTGCAGGAGGAACAGCACGGCATTCAGGACCTGAAATATTGACTTTTTCTGATTCCCCAGGGAAGAACTTCCATGGGGGGGAAATACTCTGCAAGTAATTTTCCTCCTGGAAATCCACTGGCCCTACTCCCTTTTCTCCCCCGAAGCAAGATGCTCCAGAAGCAGACCTTACCAGCAGAGGGAGTTCCCAACTCTAGCACACAGATCAGCATGAAGTCACTAAAATAAAAACATAATCAGAGGTATGGCAGGTGAAATTAAACAAAATCACTAAACAGTAAAATATTTAAGTCTGGGCTACACCATCCAAGAAGCCTTATGAATAATATTGTTTAGATATAGCTGTGTTCCTGCAGATCCCAAACAAACAACTTCAAGAATAATAGGCACAGATTACAAGCCGCTACTGTAATTTTAGTTATTTCAATGACAATACCCAGAGTATAGGTTTGGATGGTTCATGGCCAAAGCAGAAGGATCTATCACATGGGGTCTCCAACTGTCTGTTCTGAACTGGTTTTGCTCAACGCTTTTATTAACAGAACAGATAAAGGAATGCAGCATATGTTTGTTACATCTGTGAATGATGTAAAACATGGTGGAACTGCTACTTTTGGCCTTCAACAGAGCTGAATGCCAAACAATCCTAAGAAGTCACAGATCAGTCTGATTAAAAAATAAATAAATAACATGCAATTCAATGGAAGAGCAAGGTAACCCAAAATTAGAGGATCAATCACTCAACTCATACACATGCAAAATAACTGGGTAGGCAGCAGTTCTTCAAAAAATGATGTGGGAGGTTATACTGGATCACCAGCTGAACATGAGCCAACAGTTATACTGTCAAAAAAAAAAAAAAAAAGCAATCTTCATATAAGATAAAATCAACTGGAGAATTGCCCAGGTGAGGGAACCCTCCTGCCTGGTCAGCACTGTCAGGCTTGGCACAGTCAGAACAACTCAGGGCGTCGTGCTGGGTGTAAAGCTAAGGGCTCAGAGCAGGGACCCCAGGCACAACACGTGGAAAGGAACAGATGAGTTGTTCAGCCCACGGAAGCTAAGAAAACATTTTAAGTGTGTTGGGAAACTACAAAAAGCAACATCTCTTCTACGATGAATAAGACAAATAGCAACAGGTTTAAATTGCAACAAGACACCTTCAGCTTAAGCATGGCGGAGCAAGAGGGAAGTCACACGGTGCACGGCTGTGGTCCCAAGACTGGCCCTGCAAGGGACAGCCCACTTATGAGGAAGCAGCAGGCATGAGGCTTCTTGATGAGCAAGTTCAGGTAACACCACAAACAGATCTGAAATCAGTGAAACCTCCTGAAAGTTCTATGGCCAGAAGAAACTACAGGGCAAGGTTGATGTATGTGGAGTCATAGATTGATGACTGCCTTGGTCACACAGGGAACAAACGGGTTATCAAATTTTATGCTTTAAATCAGTTTCTATTTGCAGTTATTTAAGTGCAATTATTTCTTTATTTTCTGACATTTTCACAAGCTCATTTGTTGATGTTTCAACTTCACGTACCAGGAATCTGAATATGCTCTTCCTGCCACATGGTGAGTAAAAAATGTTTATTTCACTGACCTGCCTTTTGTGATTCCCTTGACTGGCAGGGGCAGCTGATAGTTTTCTACAGAACAATTTTTGTAATCTTGACTATTTATCTTTGGATAATTGCTATATTCATAATTATTTTAAAGACAATATTGTTTAATAAGAATTGGAATTGCTACTAGACAAAACCATTCTAACAAAATTTTAGACTGAAAGTAATTTTTGTGACAAATCTATGAACTGCTACAAAACTGTGATTTATAATAGGCATAGTAATAGCCTTAATGATGGCAGTGCTGCCGGGTATCAGTGAAACACACAGACTGGCTCATTCCAAAGCAGAAAGGGCATTTTTTTTCTGCTTCATGGGTGGCCCATACATATCTTCAGGGTCCTTGGAGGAGCTTCCAACATTCCCACTGTGCGTTCCACATACTGGCTGCTATTACCATGCTAATGTTAATAGGCTGTAGTATATGTGACCCTCTAAGCAGCAGCATAACTAGCAGAATGCTGAATTACTGCCACCGGCTCTCTATTACAAAATGCTGGCAAGTGGTGAGGAGCAGTGGCAGGAAAGTAGTGAGGGCAAAGCAAAAATAATTAAAATTTTGGATTGGAAGGGAGCAGAAAGCAGGAATCTAAACAGGCTGGTAGAAAGACAGTCTGGAGCCTGAGGTCATAAGGCACAGGGCAGCAAGAGCAGCTGAAAAATCTCCGTTTCCAATGACAGAGCAGCCCATATGCCAGAACATTTGCTGCTTCTCTCTCCCTCTGTGCAATTACAATTCAAAATTAATAAATAAATTAGTGACAATGAATATAAGCAAGAAAAATCACAAAGCCTGTGGCAAAAATAAATCTTGTTCAACCCAACTATATTTTATGTTGCAGAAAAACTCGCTTGGGAAAGATTCTGCTGAAAGAAGTGAAGCAGCCAGTACTAATGACAAATATTTTGGGAAAACAGGAACTCCATATGTTCTGCATTTATTCTACTAAAAATAAAGAGGAAATCAAAAGCTTTCTGAATTTAAGTGTAACATTTCCTTATGCCAGGAGACAAACTATGCCTGATTTAAGTCTGGACATTAATGGAAGCAAATAGCAGAATAGTGGTCCCTGGTGTTTCAATTACACTCTCTTCAGAAGTTTTGCTTCCAAGAAGTTACAAAAATACCATTTGCCTATAAGGATCATTTTCTAGCAGACTGTTGCAGTGTTTTTATTTGAAGTTTTTTGATCTCTGCTTGCAGAAAAGCTCTGTTCATCACTAATTTTTCACACATTCACCACTCACAGAACCATGAGAGCATCTCACCCCACGTCAGCCAAGGCAGGCTGCAGGACCTTGGCCATTGGGCTGTTGAGCATCTCCAAGAACAGAGGCTCCACAACCTCTCCAAGCAACCCTCATGCCAAAAAAAGTTATTTCTCATGTTTAACAGAATTACTTGCGGTTCAGTTTGTGCCTATTTCCTTTTGCCCTTTCCCTGTGCATCTCTGAGAAGATCCTTGCCCTGTCATCCCATGAAGTATTTACACACAATACTGAAGTCTGCCCCTGAGACGTCTCTTCTCCAGGCTAAACAGCCCCAGATCTCCCAGCCTCTCCTTTCAGAAATGCTAATAAATACATATTTAAACAAAATAACAGAACCAAAATATCGCTGTGTGCTGAGCAATAACAAAACCATCTGACATCACAGCAGGACAATGGCATTTCTGATGACTGCCTGAAAAAACAAAGGCTTGGGGGGTGGGGGGAAGGGTCATTTAAGCACCAAAAGAAAAATTGAATGTGAAACAAAATGTTCTTCAAATCCTTCAGCTAGCGCATAAAAGGTTTACATACACTAAAAATAGGTACGGATTGAGTCCATCAAGCCGGCATAAATTCCTATTGCAGTGTTCAGGATCAGACTCTCGGAGAACTGAAGTCTTTAGTCACTGGTAAAGGTTCATCTCAATTTCCCTGTCAAACCCTTCCAAACTGGAGTTCCAAAACACAAATATTGGCCATTAGTTTTCAATCACTACCTTCTGACCATTGGTCTTATTTACACTAAATTATCTAAATTTAAAAAACCAGAGTGTTCTGTCCTGCTTGGTTTTATTACAGGAATCGCACTAAGTTGGAATATACCTGCATCCTCAAACTGAGGAGAAAGAGCCATGTTTCCCTATGCTACTCAAATTCATTCTATTATATGAAAACAATATTAAAAAGTAGATTACTAATTAAATCCTATCCTCTGTACTTTGAATCTCTTCTTACCCTTTAAATGAGACTTTTAAGTACTATCTAAATTACTGCAGTGTTCTATGGGCTATGCACAGAGTCCAATCTACTGCAGAACTAAACACTTCACAATCTTTAGTTTGCAATGAAATAAGCTACCACTAGAAAAATATTATGTTCATTTTCTGAGAGAGAATTAAGGAAGGAGGATGCTTGCACATAAATATCAATGAAATTAGGCTATGAGAACTGGCATTAGGTCAATGAAAATTAAGCAAGAAAATATTTCACCGCTGGAATAAATAATTTTCATATACCATATGCCAAAAACAGAATTTCCAGAATGCTTTCAGCATCTGCTCAGTGAGATCAGAGCTCATGAGCTCTGTCAGCAGCATTCAGTTTCTGAACACAGCAGTGACTTTGAAATTAACATTTTCTAACCTTAACAGACCTCACCTTATTGGTTTGGAGTTCAAAACAACAGGTATTTCACAATAAGCAAAAAATTTATACTGTTTCAAACATCTCTTACTTCCTAACAACCTAAGCTTAAAATATATATATATTCATTAGAAATTGTTGTTTCATTTTCTTCCTTAATACCTATATCTATTTGTTCAGAGTGTCTAATTTAAAGCAGCTCAATTTTTCAAAAGACAAATTCCCTACCATCCACCAAAAAAAAAAAAAAAAGTAAAAGAAAATAAAAAGAAAATAAAAGAGAAGCTCTGAGTCTGTTTTTGGAGAAGCAGATTTATTCAGATAAAAATCAGTTGCCTTCCCAGAACGTAGAAAAAAGTAATTTTACTTGGGTTTGAGGAATTTGGTTCAAAGCTCTGAACTAGAAAGCAATATATACAGTTATTAAACAGTGTAAGGGGATTAACTCTACAGAGTGTTATTGACTACTCTGGTCTCATTAACTGGCATTTTATTTAGATGAAAATGTCAACTTAAACATCATATTTCTGTGTCAGAAGTTAAATATGAAGAACAGCATTATAAAGAAATATGCATCAGCAGCTCCCCCGTCTGTGGCAGCTCTGTCTGGGGTCTCCCTTGGAACTCACGACTGAAATCATGATTTAGATTTGCAACAAGCTCATCAAGAAGAACCACTTTTAAAATAAATTGTCCTGTGGAATGGGAGAAGGGTTTTCTGAGAAACAGCTTCACATGAGCATGTAGAAGCCTAACACAGAGAGCTGATCTCTCTCTGCCTCTTTTTCCTCCAAGAAAGGAATGAAGAAAGGTTAGGGAAAGAGTTCTGGGTTCCCAAAGGACTTCCACCTACTTCCAGATTTTATTGTGGAACTGTGAAGCTAATTATGTATACAATAAATTCAGTGGCTACTTTTCATGCAGAATCACAGACAAGGAAAAAAAAAAAAAAAAAAAATGAAAGCAGGAAGGGAAAGGCTCCCTTTCGAGCCCTGAGCAGCTTGTGAAAGGCGCTGGGTATGTCTGCGGGCTGCAGTGATGCGTCCATGCTGCAAAACACTCTGAGCAACCCCAGAGCAGTGTGCAAAGCCCTACCGAACCCCAGAACTAACCCCAACTTCCCCTCATGATTCTGGGTTCTTAAAAACAACCATACAGCCCCAGATGGTGCTCAGATGACATAATTAATTGCAGTCGGGTACCTATGGATTTTTTTGGATTCCACCTCCAAGGAAAGTGGGAAACCATGTACACAAAAGGGCAGATATCCCCATTAGCCAACTCATTGACTGCAGAAACATGCTCCCTCTCAATAGACCCAGGGAATCTCTGGGCACTTGCTAGGTTATCTGTTACCACAGGGGTATGCTCCTTCCCTCAGGCTCCCCCTAAAAGCCTTACTTGTACAATTCTTTCTGCAGGGGCCAAGCTTCACATCTGCAGCAGCATTTTGTGTCTGCTTGTGTATTTCAGGTAGAGCTGCTAGTACATTTCCTTCATGTAATCCACAGGACATGTTCAATTTCTTGCATTGTCTTAGCCACAGAAATGCAGCACATTTACCCCCAAAAGGAGATACAGTCCACATCCCTACAGTTACTACTAATTGAATTACCAGCAACCAGCCTCAAATGCAGCTTTCAAAGGTTTGTTCAGGTTCCACTACTGGCCCTCACCTCCCCTTGTTTGTTCTTCAATTGAATATTTGTTTTCAGACTCTCACAAGAAGACCACCGTGTTTGGTGTATCTGTTCTCTGTTTCCTAAACACCATTCACAGCCTTCCTATATCTTACTGTTGGGAGTGATGAGGGTAGAACAGAGTGGAGGTTTTAAAACTTCTGTGGGGAGGACAGAGGGCTTTGGCCGTTTAGAAGTGTATCCTGCTTCTAAGACACTTCACGAGACACAGCCCCTGTGCTGAAATCGTTTGAAAAAACAGGTGTTTCTGTAAAATTCATCTATTTATTTGTTTGTAAACAGGAGGTATGACAGTGAAAACCTTCATGTATATAAACATGATTGTTTCTACACTTGCCTGAAGTTTGGCTACCTTTGGTTTCACACACTTGCTTAAAGCAGCACGAGCTGGCACAGTTTATTCATATTGCTGTACAAAAATAAACTGCTTCCACACGCTTTTACCCAAATGTAGCTGCCTACACAAGCCAAGTTCTTCTACTACATTGGTACAGGCACTATTTAGGATGGGCAACAGAAACATGAATCACTGCAGATGAAGAGGTGCAAAGAAAAACAAGAAAGGGGCCGTATGCCTCCACTGCTTTTATTGTCTTTTGGCTGTAGAGAAAGCTACAAGATACAGCTAAGATATCTCATCCCCCATGTGAATTTCTGTAAGGTGACCAGGGATAACTGCGATGACACTAGGCTGGAAAAACAATGCAATTAACACCATGATGTCATCCCACCCACTGCTAGTCTCACCAATGTCAAGGAGACTTGAACTTCTTTTTAAAAATGCAATTTTTTTTTTTTAAATTATAGCCTTTAAAAATCTTTTAACAACAGTATCAAGGATGTCAGTCCCACCTTGTGTGATCATCCTGTATACCACCTTCAGCATCCTGCTCCTTATTTCTCTTTCCCTATGAGGCCACCTGCTCATCGCTCCCATTTACCGGAGCATCAGCTCAGGGACCAGATCCCCTGAGTCAGTCCTGAACTGTTCTCAGTGCCGAACTGCATGTCACTGCTCCCCACCCCTAGGGACCGATGTTCTCACTGCTTTAAGTTAACATTAATAATTAACAAAGAGAAAAAGATACCAGCGCTGTAATTGTCCTCTGTCATACAGCAGCTTTGAGATTTTTCCTAGGGCTAAGGAAGAAAATAATCAGCCATCCTATGTTAAACATTATCCTGCATCAGTGATCAACACTAAGTTTATTATTCTCCAAACAAAAACAAAGACAAAAATCAACTGATTATGCTCCACTAACTTTTCCAGGAGATGCAAGGATGACATTTCTGAGGAAGGTACAAGCTCTACAGATTATCTCAGTTAATACCCCATCACCAGGCTACGATGTTTGGCAGTGATGTGGTGGTAGTTTTCCCCACTAGGGCCACAAATATTTTAAGTCTAATTAACATGAAATTTTTAGAATGCAAATGCTTTTCATTTATACATAAAACAAAATGCCGTGACATTTCTCCCATCCATTTATCATAAACAAGTTAATTATTGTGTAACAAATAGCTCCTGCTAGTATCTATATGTTTTGAGGATGTTAGAGTGCTGACTCAGGCAAATAAGATGAACCACAAAGCAGTAGTTAATAGCTTATAGCATACTTACAATAAAACAATGACTCTGTAAAAGCTTGTGTTGCCAAATTAAGGCTAAGCTATTTCCATTGGAATAAGTCAATTACAAGCAGTCATTATCTGTTTAACTTGATTCAAACCTAGAATACCTTACCCACTGAGTAACCATAAAGATTTAAAGTGAAATGCTTGTTTTAGTGTCACAGTGTACCTGCAAACCCTGCAGTATCTAAACTATCTCAAGGCTGGCTGAGGTTGACCAGGTGATGAGGACTACATTCTACATAATTTCTGCCCAAGTGAACAGGTGATGATTTCTGCCACGGATGAGCAAATCCTTGGGCAGCATGAACCGTCCCAGGACACCCCATGCCTCCTTCCCAAGGAGGAAGTGAGGCTTACTCAGCATACAGATTCTGTGTTTGCCCACTGGA
>VXAV01008954.1:150435-172216 GCA_013399715.1 Alectura lathami | reverse complement strand
ATAAACAACATGTTAAATTTCACACCAGCAAACACAATTTTCAACACCATCCTATCTACGTATAGGATTTTCCACATAGCACGTAGACTCAGAAAGGAAGTCAGCAATATTTAAAAAATTTCACCATATGAGAAAAAATGTCAGGGAGCAAGTATGAAGCATGAAAAATCTGGATGTGAATTTCTTTACAAATATACTAAAATTATTCATTTATCTATGGTAAAGAGAAAGAAAATTTTCCAAAAAATAAGAGAAAAAGAGATTTTTAGGAACAAATTTGGGGCTGATGTCTATTTGAAAACTTACACTAATGAAAGCAACTGCCAATCAACTTTGTTTGCAAGAAAATGTCTTGCAGTGGCTGCAAGAGAGCTAAAATTTTGAAAGGCAATCCAGTGATACCTGCTACGGATTATGAGAATATGCTGCATTCATGAAGCAAAGCCTGAGCCAAATGTGCCTGAGCTGAAGTCAGTTAGGTTTAACGAAATGTCATCGAATTGCACCAGAGTCAGTACTGTCACCCCACACTCACGTTAACACAGCAAAGATCAAAATCTGTTCTTGTGTTCTAGCATCTCAGTCAGTAACTTTCCACATCGCTAGGTTCAGATCATACATGCTTCAAAACAAACGGATGTTGTGACATTATTGGCTATGAACTGTACACCACATATTACCATAAATGCTATTATCAGGTGACAGCACTGAAAGAAAGAGTGAAGAGCTGAAATAAAAACAGCCAAAAGGTGGAAAAACGGAATGGGACCATGGAGGATTTGTTGGAACTCTCATACAGTGACAGAAGACAAAGGCAACTCTATACTGAAAGATAAGTTGCTTTCCTATTTGCATTAGCTGTGGAACTAAAAACAAACATTTCTTACACTTAGGAGTTATATTTGCATTTAAATTTTTAATAATATATGTGTAAAGTCTTTTGTTTTGTAAATGGATTACATAAAGATGCGATCATATTATCATTACACTCAGTGGTATCTTGTTTTATTGGTAAGCAAGTTTTAAATTAGTGAGACTGCTTGCACAGTCCTGAGTATATTTGGTTTATTGCAAACAAGAATTTTGACCCACTGTCTGATTTCCTCCAACCATTCCTTCCCCATTTCAGTCTTCCAGGAGTAGTCTAAGTACTGATTAATAATAATTAAAAAGCTAGGTTAGAACTAACAACCTTTCATACACTTTCAAATAATCAGATCAGACTACTTTTTTAGATGTCCTGCTATTGATGCCCAAGTTATGTATATTCAGGTAAAATTATTGTAAGGGTTTGCAGGTCAGATAAGCTTTTTTTTTTTTTTTTTTTTTTTTTTTTTTTTTTTTTTTTTGCGTAGGAAATCCACACTGCTTTCACTTAAGCTGACAGCAAAGTTTGGTCTGCATGCAGAATTCAGAATTTGTGCCTCTGTTTTGTATACGTCTCAGTGCCTTGGAAAGCAATACTTTTCCCCTTAACTTTGTCCTTTTCTATTTGGAGAATATTGATCTTTACCCACTCTCCGTTTTTCACGGAGTTCAGCAAACACCGTAACAATTTATTTATCTCCTTGCTTCTAAGTTCCGTTTTTCTCCCATAGTGGTCAATAAAGGACTTGGCTGTCTTTCTGTGAAACTCATCCAAACCTCTAATTGACCTCACTGGGTTACCCAGTCCCATATCATTGTGGGCTATCTCCATCCTTAATAGTCGTTGTTTCAACACTGTGTTCTCTGAGCATATACAGGACTGTGGTGCCTTTACTAGGAAAATATTTATTTTCTTCCCAATCCCATTCATACAAATGAAAATAAAAAAAAATCCTTTAAAAAAAATGGTCTCTAAATCAAGTCCATAAGAGACACTCCTGAGTGAAGGAAACAACAGCTTGAAAAATGAATCATCGTAAGGATCTATGGAGGGAATCAAAGTACTTCCTTATTTTTGGATTGTATGTGATGCAGAAAAATGCACACTGGAGTCCCTTGAGAAGGAGTTGCCCATCTTTCTGAAATTGAAGAATATGATGGAGTTGATGATGTTCCTGATGACCCCTCTACTGAGTCTGCAGATGAAGTGAATCCACGCACTGCTGGTAATGTTAAATGTAAATTATGGCAATGGAATGGTTTGCCATAAAATGACATAAATTCTGTGGATGTCTTTAAAAAAGAAGTGAGGAAAAAAAGATAAAATCTGACAAATGTTTAGAATGGAGATTTAAAGTTACACATTGCAAATCTATGGATATGTAAAACCAGCAGCCTCTACACGTGCACTCTAGAGCAGTTTACATTCAGTTGGCAGCTGTTTTGAGTAAAGGTCGAGATGAATAAGTTCATATTTTCTGATGTGTTCTTCTATGGTTTGGTACTACTTCACATTTGCTTTATACCAGATAAGCAAAAATGTCAAACTCTAATCGATGAAGAGTTAGGCCTTGTGGCTTCCAGCTATAGCCAGGACTGGGACAACCTCCCCATCTTAGACCAACAGGTATACTGTAGGAGGCAACAAATTCAGAATAAAAGCACAATGTAAAGCTGTATTTCATTCCATAGTAGTGTATTTTCATACTGCATAGCATTTTAGCAATTCTACTAGTCTTTTTTTTTACTATTGAAAGGTTTTTTTTTTTTTCTTTCTTTCTCGATGCCAGTGATAACTGCATTTTTTTTTTTTTATCCCAGCATGATAATTTTGCAGTAATCTTTCATAAATCTCAGCATGTTCTCAGAAAGTAAATGATGGCATAATTTATCACTATTGAAAATGCATTTTGTGCCATGACAGTATAATTAGACATTCTTTTCAGCAGACATATTAAGTATATACCAATGTATTAAAGCGTCTGTGCTGCAGATCCATTTAGTTGATTTATTCCTCGTCTCTGGCTACCTTGCCTTATCATGATACTCACACAATCATGCATTCTTATTGCAAGAAAAAAAAAGTTCAGGCAAGGAAGCAGCACATTGTAAGCAACAGTATCTGTAGGTTAACTAATTCAAGTGGGAACAGGATGCAATTTGGCTGCATTTTTGTACCAATTCAGAACACATTAATTATGCAGTGATCAAAATAATTTCACATGCATAATGCTGACCTCATTCACTAGAGGGCAACAAAACCCCAGTTTAAAAAGCCTCCACCTTCTACTTTCAATGACAGAGCACTTTTAATAAGATGCTGCACGGATTTCATAATGAATACCCTATTAATTTTACATAAGTGCAAAGTTACTTCTGAAAAGCCAGTTAGGCTGCTGAATATACATGACCTAGCCTCTCAACAGGTGCCAGGAAGACATTATTGAAGTTATATCCTCCTTCCTCTTCCCCCCCCCCAGCACTGTATCAGTGGGTGTGTTCATTTGTTTGAGTACCATTGTCTGACTCAGGTTACCCAACTGAGCTTCACTTAATAAAGCCCTCTCGAACGTTATATGGTTTTTGTAGATCAAAGCGTGTGGGCTTATCAAGAGAACATAAAGACCGACGTTCAAGCTACTTAAACTGTAGTAAAGAAAAGATCTTATCCATCTGACTGGGCTTTACTTTTGATCAGTGTGTTTTGAGGGGTTATTTTCTCTTTTCCTTAGCTGCTTCTTATGATATTAACTTCTCATTTTGACTAAAGAGGATGCATACCTTCATACAGATGTCTGCTTAACTGAAATGCATTAGGAAAGCTTTACTTCCAATATTTAAGAATGTTTGCTAGTAAGTTTGAAAGAGTTGATATTATCTCTGCCACCAGTCTAACAGCTAATTAGTTTACTGTGGGCCACCATGTTAGCTCTGCTAATTTAATTTTGAAAAGTTCACTCTGCATAATAAAATCCAGTTGCTGGATCTTCTCCTTGAGCTGTAAATAAGAAATAGCTATTACTGTTATGGTCTACTGAGAAAGGGTTTCATACACTGTGAAAAAATGATTACACAGACGCAGACCAACCAATTGAAAAATAATTATGGGAATTTGTCTTTTGTCCTTAGAAGCAAATAATGGCTAATGCAAATAAACTGCCAGTGAAGTATTTTTATGTGCTTTTTATAGCATGAGTAAGAATATGTTTATCATAGAATCATGGAATACCCTGAGTTCGCAGGGATTCATGAGGATCACCGAGCCTAACCCCTGGCCCCACACATCTCCACCCAAACCCAAGCTCTGTGTCCGAGAGCGGTGTCCCCACGCTCCTTGAGCTCCAGCAGCTCGGGGCCGTGCCCACTGCCCTGGGGAGCCTGTTCCATGCCCACCAACCCCCTGGGACAGAGCCTTTTCCTAACACCCCCTGACCCTCCCCTGACCCAGCTCCATGCCGTGCCCTCGGGCCCTGTCACTGTCCCCAGAGAGCAGAGCTCAGCGCCTGCCCCTCCGCTCCCCTGGGAGGGAGCTGTAGGCCACCATGAGGCCTTCCCTCAGCCTCCTCCGCTCTGGGCCCAACAAAAAAATGGGCCTTAGCAACTCCTCACACACTTTGCCCTTCAGACCCTTTCCCATCTCTGTAGCCGTCCTTTGGATGCTCTCTAATAGTTTGATGTCCTGTTTATATCGTGGCACCCAGCCTGCTCCCAGTGCCTGAGGTGAGGCCACACCAGGCAGAGCAGAGCAGGACAATCCCTTCCCTCACCCGGCTGGCAGTGCTGGGCCTGGTGCACCCCAGGGTATAGTTTCTGTGGGGCTGCACTCCAGCAGACTGATCAACTTTTGATGAATATCTGAATCTTTTTTCTTTTTTTTTCCACTGGTTTTAGTATAGATGACGACGATTAGGACCAGATGCAAACATCCATGTTCTAAAGAAAGTGCTCCCAGAAAAACATCCTTGCCCTCTCCTTTAAAGAGCTTCATTCCAAGAGGTGACCAGATATGCATTCTTCTGTTTCAGAAGAGCTGCAAAGATTGGTAAGGGGTGGGGGGGGGAGCTCAGAAGGGGAGAGATGTACAAATACATTTTTCTATTACACAGTTGACAGCCCCTTGGGAAAACAAGTCTAAGAAATGTGCAACCTTGAAATGTGTGCATGCTGCAAGGGATAGTTTCAATGTGAACCCTGTGTTCTTATTTTCAAAGTCCTTAATCATTTGGCTATGCTGTAGAAAAGGAGTATAACTGAAGTTCCTAAAACAAACTGAAAGGTTTGATTTTGTTTCCCACTTCTTGAAGAAAAGCAGAGTATGCTATTGCTGCCGCACCATCTTGGCAATGCACTACAGCCTACAATTTGCATGCCTAGTTAGCAATATTCTCCTCTCCAAACAGTGCAGCATGACATGTCCCCCTTCCCACCAAAGTATTTAACAATTTCCTTTGAAATGCAACTCATTATACAAAAGCAGAACTAAATAAAAAATACTCCAGAGAGAGAACAGATTGCTAGATATAGATTAGACGTGCAGTCTAATCCTTCACAAGCATTAAATATTTAACATAATCACACCACAGGTGACAGGAAGGAGTCTGCATTGTTTAATTAGACTTAATTAAACATAAGGAAAATCTAATACTAATTCAGAGCTAGCTTTTAAATTGATTACAAAACTCCCTTTTTAAAGTATTTTTGTATCCAGAGAAATGTATTCTTTCTTTCATTAGCTGGAGAATCCTTGCTATGCTATGCTCAAAGCCCATGAAGAGATGATCTGCTGTGTTCAAAAGCCCATGGACGATACTAACTTTACGGGGTTAAGGACAAAGCCAAAAACTTGGCACTTCTAGCAGGCTGTAAAGCCGCGATCTTTAAGTCATATTTTGTATAAACCATTACGCTCAGGACATCATTTTTTTCTATTACCTCTTTTATGGTCTTATTGTTTACAAGAAAATAGATAGAGCATTTAATTATGAGTTGGACTTAATGTTCTATAACAACTCCTGTATGCAATACATTGCCTCTGGAACTCTGCTCACAACTCACATTAATGAAAAAAAAAAAAAAAAAAAAAAAAAAAAAAGAACAGTGTAACAAACAGTGTAACAGAGAAAATGCTTTGTAACAGGAGGGTAATCATTCCCTGATAACATTCTAACATATCTCACAGTTAAAGTTATGGTTCAGGTCTGCTTTAAGGACAGACAAATATCATGCATTGTCAAAGATCTGGAGACAAAATACTTGTATTCCCAATCATCTTATTTAATGACATTAAGTGGAGTAGCCTGGAAAGTGTCCAACCTAAAAGGTTAGAGCCTAAAATATTGTTTCCTCTACAAACTAGAAGTTAGAAAGGATTAAAAATGTCAAGTCATAATCTTCCTAGAAATAAATCAGTAAATTCACTGAACCCCATTTTTTCAGGGCAGCCAGTTATCTTGTCATCAAAGTCGGTTGCAAAGATTATTAGCTTCACTGCAGTGTGATGGTGGTATGATATCATAAATTATTGTCATACCTTAAATGAAATCATCCATTGATGCAATGTCGAAGCAGCTACCACTCTAAACGTTCTTTAAAATCTTTTTTATTACCTGACAGCATGGCTCCTCTCCTTCTCCTTCTTGGCTTCTATGTCAATGTAACTATTTTTTTTTTTTTTCCTTGGGGCTGGGGTGGGGAAGGGAAGGAAGTTTTGGAAAGGCATATGCACAATTTTATTTTCCAGATATATGTTCTCTGAACATGACATCTGGAGCTACTGGAGCTACTCAATCAGTCGGGTTCACTGTGCTCATCTCACATACACGAAGGAGTGTTTTGTATATGCACTTGCATACCTCCTGTATCTGGATCTGTAGAGCAGAACTCAAAGCTTCATGTAAAGCTTCATGTAGTAACATCTGAAGTGTTACTACAAGTTTGGTAGACAGGAGACATCTCTCTTACGAAACAACAAAACGCCCATAAAGGCATTACTACAATAAATACCTATAATCCAGGGAAGTAACACAACAGTTCTTCTTCTGGTCACATGCAGGCAAGGATTATTTTTTTGCTGATCTCTGAGAGGAGGAAGTTAAGACTTTTTGCTAGGGTAGCCTTTGTCATCACGCTCTACTTATCTTTTTGAGTCCTTAGTACACACACTTGTCTGACATGTTTCTGTCTGCTTTGTTAGATAACACAGCTGATGAAAGCAATAACCACATTCATGGTGTGGTATCTTATTCACTATTGTCCCAGTCAAATTAGGATTTATCTACAGAGAATAATTGGATAGGCTCTGGAAATTGCCACACTTATAACAGAGAATAGATAGTAAGCTTACATGAAACAAAGACATTTTAAATGATGGGCACAAATCCAGGGCAGTTTCTATTTTAGCTATTTTTCCCTAAGAACATGTAAAAATAATGGAAATAAAATTAAACAAACTGAAAGATAAAATTAAGGGGTGTCATTATGAGGAAAAAAATAGAGGGTATTACGGTAATAGGACACTAACAGAAAGGCTGAAAATGAATGACCAGCATGATCACTCCATAAAGAAAACGTAACCTAATTTATTCTAGACATGGGAGACTCAATTCTGTGAGTTGAGAACTTTTTACTCACAGTGAACTGCATAGAAACTGGGAACATTATCATCGAACAGAAGGTATTCGGCACCTGAAGGAAGTGGCTAAGACCGTGGGGGTGATTAATTCCCAGTTACACAAACTCAGCTCAAGGTTGATATAGTATATATATTTTAGGGCTCTCCTCTGCAGAAGGTACATTGATAAACTAGATACACTACTGAGGAGAGCAATAAAAATGATGAAGTGGGCACATTGCTTGTCCTGGGTAGGCAGGTTGAATGAAATGGATATGTGCCATATGGAGAAACAGTGACAAGAAGGGGAGAGGTTACCAGCATATAAATCACTGGAGGTTAGTAGCTGATACTCTGCTGAGACATTAGTGCATTTTAGGGAGTTGAGACACAAATTCCAGAACACTGTAATTCAGTAACGGTAGTCTCTAGGGGTGCTCAGGCCATCTGGAAAAGTCCAAAAAGTAAGATAATTCATAGATATATCACTGAGTTCTTATGATAACTCCTCACCCTGGAAAGAAAGGAGAGGCAATAATCCTCCCCAGGAGGAAATTCTGATTAATCCTCTCCTCCTCCAGGCCTCACCATGCAGGCACACTTGTATGAGGAGGCAGTAGGGAGCGATCTGCCCATCCTACCCAGACACATGCAAACAGACACTAGGCACCTCCAGTCCTACTGCCACATGCCCATAACACCAAGTGATGTCCACAGGTCAATACAGGCAGTAAAGTTCCCTTCAGGCAGTTCAGAAATTATAGGCATTATGAAATTATGGAAATTACGGGCTGACTTTTAAGCCAGAAAAGAGATAACATCAACACAATAACAGGAAAATAATGTGAATTTCTGTGAATTTCCCTGTTATTGACCCAGCAACAGAAGAGGACAGTTTTTGTCCAAGCAAAACTCATGTACAATTAAGGTGAGTGGACCATCACCGGGATGCAGCATGTGCTGTATAAATGTCTCCTGACAGTGTGCATTCTTGCTGAGTGTGGATGGACTCTGCTTAGTCCCAGCAGCATATAACCAAATTAATATTTATGATAAAACCCCGTAGCCTTTTAGATTTAGAGTTGTCAATAAGGACATTTTAAGTTAAAACCTTCAATACACTAGCTTTTATCACAAAACTGTTAACATTAAATGTTGGTGAACTTTGAACTTTTGAACTTTGTGTTGGCAGCAAAACCAGGTATAACTCTCTGTTCTAATTACTAAATCACAGACATCTAAACACTTCAAAAAGACCCTTTAGCTTTTGGCTGCAGTTCTGAGACAGCTGTGATGCTCTGATGCCTTCCAGTAGAAGGCAGCGATGTGCAAACACACCAGACAGTCTAGTGCAGAGACGCTGCTTCTGGCTGGCATGCCATGCCAACTTTAGCAGCTGGTATTTTAACTACTGCTATGTGATGCATAGTCCTGAGTAGAACAAGAGAAAGTGAGCAACATTTTACTTCTTCAGGTACAATTCGGCTACTTATTAGGTATATAACTTCTAAATGAATGATGGAATTTATCAACATCATTGCTGCAAATAAAATCCAATCTAAAATCTTTCAAGGTACTTCAGTGGATCTCCAGTTATTCCGAGACTCCCAAATTTTCAGTACTTCCTAACATAAGGCTGCTGGATCACAAGGAGAAATATTTGTACATATTCCACAGCATTCCTTTCTTCTTCAAGAAAAATAGGCACAACATTATTTAGATGCAGTCAGCTGAAGTAGAGTGACTTTTCATGGTCAGTTTTCTTCATGGAATGAAGTCGACTTGAGTAAAGTGCCAGAAGGAGCACTGCTTTCTGAAAATATTTAGCTTGAAAACAAAGAAGCTTTCTATGCAGAAAACGGGCTCATTGAACAGACATCCAGATAACACATTTACATGAAAACTAGACAGAATATAGCACAGTAAAAAGGAGACAGAGAGCATCGTTACTCTTAGAAGGAAGGTTTGGCTCCTTAAAATCCCTGCACTCCTTCATATCAAATCTGCAACAATGATTCTCTGTGATACCACCAAGACAAGAAAGTAAAGCCTCACCTCACATATCCAACAGGCATCAAAACCTTCCAAAGCAACAGATGCAAAGGGGTTGTAAGGCTCCACCACAAGCATGCTGACTCCAACAGAGATAGGAGAGAGCAGCATGGTGAGAAGCTTTGTGCAGTCCTATTTTCCAGCACTTCTTTGTGACCAGCCTGGGTCTTTCTCAAAGCAGTGTTTTTCTTGTTCAAAGCAATTTTATATTGTGACCCCATTTAAGTCAATGGGGCATAAAGGAGCAAAGTAAAGCAAATATATAGGAGCTGTATTTTTAGCAGGTTGAACTCAGAACCTCCTTTTGCCAACACAGTTTTGGAATTCAAGTTCAGCCCCATGAGATCCAACCCATGTGAGAACATTATTTCAAGGAAAGAAAAGGAGCCTGTACCACTTGCCATGTCCTGTGCTTACTGCGCTGGCAAAAGGTATCCTGCTGCAGATGGCAACTATAATCAGAAATAATTGCAAAACAGGTGAAAACACAGAAAGCTTCACGGACCATTTGTAAAACAAGCCGTTCAACTCCATTATACCACAAAAATAGGACTAAATTTAGTGCCAGCCTTATTCCTGACCTGCAGTTCCTTCTACTATTGACTGACTTTGACAAACATCTCATTCCATTTTTGAAAAGCAAAGGCTGGTGTTGCTGTACTGTGCCTACTGCCATGAGCAGCACTGTAGTGTTATCAACAGCACAGCGCACTATTTGTCATGAATGCGGTACTGAAAGCCCACATGCATGAAGGTATTTTACATTGCACTGATTGGATACAAAATTTGAACACCAAGGTCTTTGCATTGACTAAATCAATCAGCCTGGCTAAACCAGAGCAGAGACTTTCTCACTGCCATCAGAGAAATGAGTCTGGCCATGACAGACACCATGGCTCCTGTTTCTTCGGAGAAGGCAAGATACCGATGCACAGCAAAATGCAGAGACTAATCCAGGGCTATGGAATGTGTTGAATGTATGGAATGTATGAGTCCTCTTGCCCACCGAAAATAATAATCCCCATTTGCAACGTGTCCTGTTGGCAAGAAAGAAACATTGAGATGGCTCCTTCCACTTCAGGCCCTTGGCCTGCTCAACGATAATATCCCAAGGAGTTTATTGTCACTGTCCCTTTTTTAAGACAGCTGAATTTCTCAGATCTTCCAGATTTTCTGTGTTAGATAGCATACAGTTTTTCACTAAATTTAAAAATTGGGGAAATTAGAGAAAACATTCATCTTCTGAAAATGAACTTTCACAGACTCTTCATTTGCTTTCATTGTTTTGATGTCTTTGTTTCGTTCTGTGCACTCTCTCAAAGGTCAGCCTGCTTTCTGTCAACAGATTTGTCTGTTGAGACTGTGTTTTCTGTGCAGGTATCCTGAAACAACTGACTGGCGACAGTACTAAACTCCTTGGATGTACAAACCGACATGCTCAGACTGATTGGTGCCAGCAGAATCACAGCTGTGCACTCAGTGAGAGGCGCAGTTATCCAAACTCTACATATTTACAGTGGCGTGCGTGTACAATACAAGGACTTTCATGCAGTCAACAGATATATATGCAAATCCAGACAGGATAATGGAGAAAAGTATCTGGAAAAGATAAATACAAACTTGGTATTTGTAAATAAATTTTGGAATAAAAAAATTTGGACCATTGCATCCAGTTTATTTATAGACACTACCTTAATGATATTTGCGTGTATGGAATACCATTAATATAAATCAGCTCGTAATATTTTGGTAGTGATATTAGTCTAATCTGAATTTTATATTGCACAGTAGTATTGAATGTTGGATTTCATTTTTCTGAAGTAATTAATGAGCTAAGTTACCTGAGAGAAAAACAAAATGATGATTATAATTAGAAGTGTTCCATGACTGCCACCGACTGTTTAGATGTACTTACAGGTAGCATTTCTAATTGAAACCCTCTTGGTGCTTAGACATTTCTCTGCTCATTCCTCATTAAAAAAGTGGGATTTTTGCATTAAGAAATCTCTTAATAGAAAAATAATAGAAAAATTTACAAGTAATTACATTTTCTGCGCTATTTACAGTGAGCAGTCCTAAGAGAAAGTGAGCTGCAGGTGTGTCAGTGTAAGATATGCTGGCATTGGTTTCACTTGCTCAGAGAATTCTACCTAGAAAGAACTTTGCATTTAGGATGAGGTTTCCAAAGGACCTTGAAGGAGTTACGGGAATTTCAGGGAAATCTGGGCATCTATCTCCCTGAGGACCTGGAGAAAATTGCATTACTTGGGGTGGAGGAAAACAATTCTGTTCTGTTCAGAACTAGGTAACATCACAGTACGTTCNTCAATATTTTCCCAGTCAAAATACATTTCAAGCCTCTGCCTCTAAACAAAAATTTCAGTCCTTTGTGAAAAAGAAATCTTTAATGTTGCAGCAGTGCCCAATTAACTTTGCTATCAGCCAAAAGCTTCCACTATTCAAATTCCCAGTATGAGCTGAAATACTCTGCATACAGAGGAAAACAAAACCCAAACATCTGTAAAGAGATTTGCCAAATTTCAGGGCTGACAGCACAAGTTTCAGCTCTAACAAGGAGATTTCATTCTGGTAATGTCCTAAACAAGACCGAATGCCTTTCCTTCTCCCATACAGTCTGCAGCACTTAGATATGGATGGCTGTCGCTGATGATCACATTACTGGTTCTGTTATATTTATGATCCTGAAACTCATTAACTTGCAGCCATAAAATGGAGTAATGGAGTAACCCTTCTGCAGATGCAAACTGTCATACCTTTACTGACTTCACTAAACTGATGCTGTTTTATATCACATGAGAGTCTCATCACATAATTTGCATTATTATCCTTTGTGAGCAAAAGCAGTACTGTTAATAAGCTCCAGCAGTAGTAAATTCAGCCTCCCACTTTACATCAATGCCAAAAGGTGAAGAGGAAGCTGAAATAAGGTATAATTAAGTCCAGAACTGTATGCTTGAAAGAGGAACAGCAGCTTCAGATGATCTGAGGAGCTGGGGGATGCTCCATTTCCCCACAGAAATCTCTTTCCCAGCCCAGAATTTGGCTCTAAATACAAAGGACACAAAACCAAGCTTCCCTCTTTCTCCAGATTCTATTTTCATAAAACAGAGAATTTGAACACATTTGCTGTGTTCAACCACTTTGTGATAATTAGGTATGAAGGTTTTTTTTGTTTTTAGTTTTTCAGTATTTTATGGGAAAGTCTTAAAAGGTCCTTGGAACAACAGATGTGACTTTGAAGATGAGTCACCGAGTGCAGGACGCATGCTCCCATCTCCCAAACCACTGGGAACTTTGTAGCCAGAAAAAACAATATCACAGTGTGAAGAGAGGGAACCTGTTTGCTTTGATAGTAGATGCCTCCCTGTCCACAGCTTGCACATTGGAAAGCGTTGGGACAGGATCACTTGTACTAGAGTGCTGGAAGAGTCGGTCAGAGCGAAGGGTAGGAAAAAGAGAAAGAAAATGAAGGAGGGGAAGAAGCAATATTGTTCACTTTGAAGGGACAGGCTTATGGAAAAGAACAATGAGTGAATAAAGCCACCCTGCTATGTTTAAAGTGCTCCTTTGATATTCAATATGCCACTCTCTCCTATGGGAAGAATCAGGAAAGACACAGCTCTGATGACTTTTATATTGATTTACAGAGGTGAGTATTGCAGCCTAACTATCATGAGTTTTTCTTCATAAATTACGACATGTCAAAACTCTTCTCAGCTATGATGAGGAGTTCTGGAGTTTTGTTGTTTTAATTTAGGGCTGCATAACCCAGAAGAACTATCTAGACTAGATTTTATCTTAATTTCTCTAAAATGCTATGCTTGCTGCTACAATAGATGTCAAATATTGCAGGCAGGTGCTTAGGTTTGTGTTTCTGTTGACCATGTTTGACCTTGATTTGGCTAGTCAATATGCAATATTCACATTGTGAAGTGCTTGGCCATGTTCCTGAGATTCTCTCTCTTTTCAGTCACATGTAGTACGTTTCCTTATTAATCTGGATCACAATGACACTCAGTTTGCAAACAGAACAGTATGTTGCTGGCCTTCCAAGTGCTGCTATGCTTGGACACGCATAGATACTCTCTCATAGGCACATGTAGCCAGTGATACAAGACTCTGTTCTTTGACAAAAAAAGGCTGGAGTTAAAAGCCAAGACTAAAAATGAAACATTTATTCTGTATATTTAAAATCAAAATTAAACCAATCTGATGTGAAAAAGGTTAAAGATGTTTCATTTAAAATACACTGTTGAGCAAAATGCAATATGGTCTCCCTGTCATTTACATACTGAGCAATACATGCCCTTTAGAGAAATTAATTAGCCATATATGACATTTATCTACTGATGCGCATATTATAACATCAGGATGCAGGTAAGATAACTTTGCACCAAACAAAACTAAGCTCTCATGCACAGGTGGTGAGTCAATGAAACATAGCCATGATGTACTGCTATTTGACACCCATCAGCTTCCCGCTAGGAATTAGCTATGCGGGATTTTCAGCAGCCTATGCACTCTGATTAAAGCACTGCTCTCTGCGTAACAGCAGAACTGATCTTTAATCTTTACATGCTTCTTCAACCATTCCTCCATATCAAGTTGATTGCTTAGAAAACAGGAGGGATACAGGCAAATTAACATGTTAGAAATAAAAGAGAGAAACATTTTTAGGCTCTAATGATGGAATTAAATCATTTGCAAATCTGAAAATTATATTATACACCCATCAGGAAGTGACTTCAGTTTAAGTGTTTGATGGGAGATTTAAAAAAAAGGAATGACTACTACTAGGTCTGATTACAGGAGAGACAGAATTTTTCTTTGTTTCACTTATGCCAATGAAACCTTCACAAACACCTACATGTAATAAAGATAAGTGTGGGGTAATCATCTGCTATGTCTTTTAATGTTCTGTTCCTTCCCTGTTTACTGATGAAATAAAAAATAAAAATAAAGAGAAGGAGGGAAGGAGATCTGAGCCACAAAGTGAGAGTTCAGATCCAAAGCTTCTTCAAGCACAAGGATTCGTCCTGACTTATTATACAGGCTGAAAGTCATGATATTTGAATGGGCTTTCCAGGGTGTCAGGCCAATCTTTAGTAAAAATATTTCAAAGACATGGAGTGAGATAATGGAATAGCGGGCAGTGGGTGAAGGAGAAGATATCATATTATCTGCTATTCTATTGCCAATCCCTCTCTATCTAACTCTACTTTTTCGCTCGAAGCCCCTTAATACCCAGGGCTGTGTGCGAGCAGTGGCAAAGTGCACAATGGCAGCTGCAACTGTGAGTGCCAATGAACTACCAGAATTTCACTCACCGCTTCACAGAGTGCACCGGACTACTCATGCATAGAAGTCTCTGTAAAATTGAATTCTCTTCTAAAATTCACTACATACAAAGGAGATTTGTCCCCAGTCCTCCACATCACAGTCTTATCTCCATTCTGCAAGAAATCCAGGGAAGCACACTGCTTTATTCAGACAAAAATGACAGCAAACTATGCTTACATTATCATTGGGATATTCATACAGATTCTCATAAAAAAAAAAAAAAAAAAAAAAAAAAGCCCAAAATTCCATTTTTTAGAAAATATCTTTTNAGCCCTAGATTCCATATTCTAGAGAATATGCTTCTTTTTTCCAAGCAGATATGTTTAAATCCAAGTCCGTAGCATGAAAGCAACACCAGATGTAAAATACGTTCTGCCTCCCTTGAACGCTTTCAGTTTACAGGAAACGTATGAGCCTTGTCCTGAATTTGAGTTCTAACTTTGCAAGTGCCTTTGAGTTTAGAGAACAAAAAACCACAAAAGCTGACCTATCTAAAGTTATTAAACATATGACATAGAAATATAATTCTCTAGGGTATATTATTCAGTTTAGCAACGATGAATTTAAATTCTGAATAAATGATACCCATAATGAAAACAAGTAAATTGAGCTTATTATTCTGATAACCTGGATGCAAGACCAAGATAAATGACAGTTCATTAATTTTGTGTTCCTTCTGAGCAAGCTGAGATTCAGAGCCCTGATTTTCACAAGCAGACCTAAAGAAGTCAGCAAGAGAAACCTCCTTTTGAAAATATTTTTCATCTGAGGCATCACTGAATTATATCTTCCATAACACCACACATCTGTGCTAATAACAATTCAATGTAAGCTCCCTGCACTGCTCATTTCCAGGAGAGTTGCTTTTAGTGAGCATCAAGGTCCGAGTAGCAACAAAAAAGGAGCATAAACTTCTTTTCTAATGCAGCTAATGAAACCTAGAATCTATGCACTGTGATTTTAAGTGGATTTCTAAGATACATTGAAAAGTTTTTGGAGAGTAAATGAGTTGTATAGCAGTCAGGCGTGATGGCCATACCAACCAGAAAAGATGCCACAAGAAGATGTTAGACATTTATAGAGGCAGAACTTGAAAGAAAAATCTTTCCTATGATTCTTTTTGTAGGGAAGGTGGAGTGGGACCTATAATAGTTAAAAATTCAGTAATGAAGCAAAGCTTTTGTTTGTCATTCAAATGACAGCAGATGTCAAAGGCATAGGTGAACTCTCCCAGAATTTCCTACAGTCATTACTCTCATTGTGGGAAAAGTTTGCAGTATGAGAAAGTTTTCCTTGGTTTGTTAATGTTTGCATGATGTTGTCCATAAAATGAACAAAGAGCAAAAAAATTTGGTATGTGTGTATGTAACATCAGAGTTGCGCATTCAGTGAAGAACATACAGGCTCCTGGGTTATTCCTATGCAGAAATAAAAGTGTGAATAACTTCCCAAAAGAGCATCACAGCTGGTACTGTAGCCAGACAAGGCTTATTGCCAGAAGTAATGCTCTTTTATTAGACTAAATGTGAGAAACGAGGAGTGGAAGGGGAGATGTTTCTGGTATGTAAAAGTCCTTTTTCACATTAGATCTTATAGTCCTTAACACTTTGCTTTTTTTTTTTTTTCTTTCCCTGACTACTGGTTGAACTAATAAAAGACATTATCACTCCCTACAAGAGCAGAAGTGTATTATCCACATCTGCTCGTACTCTGCCAAGTGTCGTCCCCTAAAATCTCAGTTCATATACGACCAATAAAAACTTGTTAGAGTTTGGCATCTAAAATCTCTGATAATTCTTTTTGCACTAGTTTTTCTCAATGCAGCAAGACGCTAAGGACTTTCCCTCTTTCCTTTTCCTGTCTGCCAGGGACTACAGTAGCATGCAACATCAGACAGAAAAAATTCCTCTGGCAGAGCCCAAGCACCACAGACAGAAGAAGGAAACAGCCACAGTGAAATGCTCAGGGATGGGGAACACAGAGAGATTAGGATCCCAGGGGAAAAGGATAGGCTGTGATGTTGATTCCACTGAATGATCATTCAGCAGGCCTTTGCAGGCCATTTGGAGATAGGACCTAAATATAAAATAATACGGCAGGCTGGAACCAAATAATATGGTTTCAAATAGCATTTGTAACCACATTGGAGTCAAGGTTTCTCATAGTACAGTGCAGTACGCTATATATGGGTGCTCTGGGTGAGATAAGTAACATTTCCAGAGGATCCAGTAAGACTTTCATGGATGCCATTTTATCACTATCATCATCCGTATTAGTTCCCAAAAGCCAGAGCTATAGATCACAAACCGAAAGTGCAAAGCATTGCACAAAACGCACATGGCAAACCTGTGTCTGTGCCTCACACAGCTCGTAGCCTCAGTTTCAGATAAACTCCTTTTCTCAGCCCTAATCTGTTTTGCAGACATTTTTACAGGACCATGACAAAGAGATACAAGGAACTTTCTGTAACAGTACTGGGAGCTACACTACTGCGGTCCAGAGACACTGTGAAAGGGTTCAGACTACGAGCTGATTGTACAGTGCAGCGTACATAGAAATCACAGAAGCTATAGAGGGGGAGGTTATACATGGCACATCCATCAGCAAGAGGGACCAGAACAAGCAGATTACCAGCAACAGCAGAATATATTGTGACATATCTTTCCTTTTTGTCGCTAAGCCATATGAAGCATTTGCTGTAGAATTATTCTTACATCTCTTCTGTTGATAAGCTACTTAGCAAGGTGGAGTTGAAGCTAATCTGAGTGTTGTATGAGGAACGTGATGTGCTATTTCGCTGTGCCACTGTTTGATACTTGATCGCCTCTTTGCAGGCACTTTCTGTAAATTGCAGCTGCTATCTTAAAGCGAAATCCTTTGGCCCATACAAAGGTCATAAAAAGGCCCTGAACATAGAAGAATCTCACAAAAAGAAGGAAGATATCACATTTTCTCTTAGTTTGCATCTGAGCCATGGAAGGAATTTTGATAACTTTAAACAAATTCCTTCTCAACAGCACAATGAAGCAATAAGATTCTGCTGGGCTCAAGTTTGATAAATGACTTATTAATTAAATTGAATTCCCTACATTAAATCTATATCTGAAGAAGAATTTTTTGTAAATATATCAGGCACTATTCCAGTGGCCATATGACGAATACTCCATGGTGCATCCAGTATCTTGCAATTATTTGCTAATATTCTGACAGTCTAAAATAACTCAATGAGAGGTTTTCAACCACTGAGTTTATAATTTCAAGGTTTCCCCCCCACTCTAATCAGCAGTTTTATAACCTACTGATCTTCCTTCAAAAAGAGCTGGTGATGATCAGTGTTTATTCCAAACCATTTAAGAAGGCAGCTGTTTATTAAAGTGCCAACTGCAATGATTGATTTCTGATGCTCATGAGTGCATCTGTTTTCTAGTTAATGACATCATTGCGAGCACATACTTATTGCAAGCTGGGGCTCTAATGGAGAACTGAGACAGCCAGACCTTCTCTATTAAAACTACAACAAAAACCTATTTCACTTAGAAAGAAATCTATTAATATGTCAAATGTTCAAGTTACATTCATGCCAATTGGCATTCTTATATGCAACTGGCATTTTGTCAAAAAGAATCTGTGGGTTAACAGTGTTTGTATTAAAATCTCTAAAGAGGACATCTGCTAGCTGAAATTCCAAAAGTAGTGACTGATTTATGATCTACTAAATCACATCTGTACTAGAAAAAAAAAAAAGGATTGAAAGGCAGTGAAACCAACATCTGTCAACAGGCAAATACAGACTACAATAGTAAATGAAAAATGGAAGTATTTCAGGTTGGGAAGGTTCTCCCCTTTTTTAAGGTCTTTGAGATAAGGTATAAAAATGACTATAATCCAAGCTCCATTGAAACATACAAAAGCAATGGCAGTTTAAATCTCATTTCTTAGGACCAAATTCCCATCAGGTGTAAACTAGCCTGGTCTGGTCTGACCAGCTTTACCTTCTCCTGCCTTCTAAAGAATGCATTGCAGCCCTTAGAAACACCCAGAAAACATTTTTGCTATCTCCTTTAAAAGTCTGTTTTTAATATATATGTTTTTTTTTCAAAAAAAAACAAAAAGAAAAAAGAAAGAAAAATGAAAACATGAAGAACATACCTAACCATTTCCCTTGCAATTCCTTGTATGCATAAAATCACAAAATCATAGAGGTTGGAAAAGACTTTTAAGATCACCTAGTCCAACCGTCAGTCTAATGCCACTGTGCCTGCTAATTCATGTCCCTATACAGACATACAGATCTGAGAGCACCGCTGTCTACTCTCAGAAACCCCTAGAAAATGTTTTATATTTTGCAACAAAAATTACCTGATGTGCTCAGAAAGCAAGGCCATGACTCAGAAAGCTGAGCCATGAGGAACTTTATCCTGGGAGCCAGAGGAGTGGATTTGCCCTTGTGAGGAATTCTGCATCCTGCTGCCACATGTCTCAGTGTTGCCCATCTCAGCCTTCTGATGTTACCACTAGAAGTGCCTTCAAAGTCTGTTTCTTAAGAATATGCTTCCTTTGGTATGCATGTGGGTTGCCTTGCTCTGCAATATTGCGTGTTGTCAAGACAGAACTGAATGAGACACACAGAATCTTTTAAAAATAGTTATTTAAAATTCTGCACACTTGAAAAAAAAATTATTTAAAAAAAATCAGAAAAAATGCAATCACACTTTGAGACCTGAAATAGAGCCTGCATATTTGTTGGTTTTTATCCTCTTACTTGGCTCTTGACCTGAATAACCGAAGATTCTAAAAGCTGGAAATATTATTCTATAGCAATGCCTGCTTTCTTGCTATTATTTCATTGCCTATGCGTTTCTCTCCACCTGCATTCTTCCTCAAGAGCACCACGGAACATCACTGCTTTCTTTACAGAAAGCAGGAGATGACCTATTCAAAGTCTAATCAGTTCCTTCATTCAACTTTGAATCTTTAGCTTTAAGCCTAACCTTAACTCTACACAGCCACTTTCATCCTTTTTTATTTTCTAACTTTTCTCTCATATAATAACTCTACATCTCACATCCTTTCCCAGCTTCACTCACAAATTCTATTCAAGTACAAAGAGTGTGACCTTCCCTATTTCCTCTTATCTCCTTGCATCTCGAAATAATTAGCAAAGCATGGAGAGGCACTTGGCTGCGATAAGCTTTACCCTGCAAAGTGTGTCAGTGTTAGTTCTTTTGGATCAGATTGTAAACTTCCACATCTAACCTCCAGAGGTGTCCTACAGCACGGTTTGCTCCAAGGCTGGCAGAAGCACCAGATACTTACGTGCACCAGTGAGCTTGGAATCAGCTCTCACTGTTGCTCTGCGTAAAGTTTTGAAGTCTGTGGGCACCTTAACTTGTCTCATCGATGGCTCCATTCTCAATCAACAGTAATATAATAAAACTCCATTTGTTTCAGAAAGAGATTTTGTGTTGTGTTATTAATATTAAAAATAACTTGCTAATGTATAAAAACCTTCATGCTTCTTAGAATGAAATGCTTCCTCATGAACCACAGACCTGACATTTGCCAGTCTGACTACTTATGTTAGCTTTCAAACAGGCAACTAAGCCAAGGGAATTTCTTGAGAAATCTAGCCCTGTGTCTTCAGGGAATTTCAAGACATTAAATATCCCTTCCTATGATTGCAGAGGAAAAATTTTAAATGGAGAGGAAATAATTATTTTGCAGTAGGTTTTGATAATTCATACTATCAAATCAGTATGCTCACTTTGCAATGTTTGATACCATTTCATTATATTAATTAAACACATTTAAATAAAGAAAATAAGATTCCTACATCTTTGGAATATACATACAGTTAGGGTTGTTTTCTCGTGAAGTTTTCAGCTGTTAATTTGCCCTTCATAAAAGACACTGGAGAAATTCTAAACCTTGACATTTTCTGTAACAGCTTAGTGCATTATGCTGTCCTTATTCCTTGGGTAAGTGCTTTTCTAGGCATTCTAGATGCTGAATTTAATATCCTAAACATTTTCATTAAAATCATTCTTTTGGGCATGCATTATCACTTCAGGTAGCAAAGCAGCAAGTGAACTTCCCGCTGTGACAGTGCGCAGTAAGCATCCAACGTATGCAGGATACATGCAGCAATTATGCAAACTGAGCCGCACCGAGGCAGACCCTTCTTCAAGGTGGTTTGGGAGAACAGATTGAACAACTCGTGATTGGGGAATTATCTACTAGCAGAAACAGGACTAGCACTAAAACTGATTAGATTGTTTGAGAAATACTGATAGTTTTTAAATCTTGTAATTTTACCCCCATCGTTTACTGTCAAAACTAAGATAAAAAGACCTCAGGGCTAGGAGCAGTACATAGGTTTACAGGCTGCCATAGAGGAAGAGGTTGCTATGGGTAAGTGCATCTGCACAGGAAGTTTCTGCAGAGCAGATGACAGATATTACACTTACACACGGGTTTGCCCAATGGTGATCAACAGCCTTAAAATATCAGAGGCGCAGAAACGACTTCAGGGGACTTCAGGCACTAAGCTACAGGAAATCATATCCCATTAATTCTGCTGCTCAGAGAACAATTTAGGGTTTTCATTTTTTTTTTTTCTCTCATTCTCAGATGACATACGGCTATACTTTCTAAATATAGCCTGCATTTTAATACTGACTATATAAAGAGAAAACACTTCCATTATTTCAAAGCTTAAGGGAGGATAATTTTGCTGCCCAGTTTCCTCTGATTTCGAGGTGGGGAATTGCCAACTGTCCTTAAGCAGCTGACCAGGATATCCAGATGCGTTCAGCATTAGCACATTGTATGCTTTCAATGCTGTGACTTGAATAAAAGAATAAGAAGGAATATATTATTTCTGCAGCTGTC
>VXAV01008954.1:131704-150347 GCA_013399715.1 Alectura lathami | reverse complement strand
TTTTAATATTCCTAATAAGGAGAACATACAAGTTCAAGATGAGTAGAAAAATGTACAACAAGGTAAATGTATTAGTTTGATCCCTAAAGCTCCTAGCACCATATGCACATGTTTGTGAGGGATTCTGCTTCAGTGAACAACTCGAACAACACATAATTTCTCTGATCCTGTTTGATCCCTGGAGAAACACTTGCAGGTCGTTGTTTAAATGAGGAGAAAATTGGTTATAAATCAACTTAATTTCAAATGTATTAATCCAAACAGAACCCAGCTTTGTGTGAAACGGCAGCATTTAGAAAGGAGTAAAAGAAAATCTCAGAAAAAAAACTTGACTTTAAATATCATCCAAATTTTTAGCTAGAATGGTATTATGTCTCTCATTTTTCTGGTCTTGAAATTGCAGCAGTGACACAGAAAATGAAGTCATAATTAGTCATAAACAAATAATTTACAATTTTTTTTTTTTTATAAAGGTAAATACAATAGGATGTTCGATCCCCCTTTCCTGTTGAACTTTTGGATAAAGTACAGCATATCAAGAATAATTGTTACTTGTAATATCTGGGGCCCAGTATTTCTTCTGAAAGTAAATGGTTTTAAGCCAGAGAAAAACAAGTTTGTTGCATTTACATCTTTATTTTTTAACCAGCAAAAATAAAGGTTTAAATTTAATAACATGCCACATTTTTCTCTCTGTTCTTCCACATATCCATCGAGAGAAAAATAAACTTGCAATTGTGTCCTACAGTGGTACCCAGGAAGGAATACTCACTCCGCTCCAACTCTTCTCCCCAAGGAACTTGATAAGAGTTGTAGCTCTAAGTGGCTTTTGCTGACATCACAAAACTACTACGCAATTAATCACAGTCCAGCTGTGTTCAAGAGAAAATTGCCTGCTTTGATATGTCTTTGGAGCTTCGCCTTTCCCTATCTTTCTATGACTTAAGTGGAGAGGAAGTAGAAAAAGTTTTTCAGCTAAGATCCAATATTTATGCATTTGGTTAGTGGTGGAATTTTTCACAAGAAAATGTACTGAGGGGGCTAATCCTGCACAGCGCTAGCTCTAGTCAAGTAGAGAGAGCTTGCCAGAGATGCTCAGCATCTCACAGACTATACTGCAACTGACAGCACAAGAACAAAATGACTTCAAGGTCAGAGAAATGCAGAGAACTTAAATTTCTGCATGCTCCAGACATCAGTTGTACAGAGTGTGTGCATTTTACATTAGAAGTTGCCATGTCTTTTTTTATTACAGAAATGCAGAAAACAAATAAGCAAAAATACAGAGTAAATAAGATTCAAAGGCCAAAACAAAAAAAAAAAATCAGGATTTCAGTAAATATATATTAAAACATAAACAATTTGGACTACACAGCTTTCTCATTAGCTGGAGGACAAATTCTCTTCTCTTATGCTGATGCAGCTGTTACCAAGTTAATGAGCAAGCTCTGGTCCAACTGGCTTACTGAAGCCAGAATTTTTTTATACCAACATGTGCCATGCTGGTACTTAGCAAAGTACTTTTATCTTTAAACACAGCAGCATCCTAAAAATATTAATAAACCAGAAAACAAAACAATCCATATGAAAAATCCAAACACTTTCATAAGGATGCACACCTGAAACCATCAGTAGTCTGTCTTCCTAGAGGCAGACAAGAGGCTTCCTAGGTCCAGTGATTAAAACACATCAGTAGGGCAGAAAATCCCATCTCCACTCACCACTAATTTACTGTGTGACAACTCTTCCCCTGCCCCACATCCCTCCCTCCTTTCAAGCAAATAACATAGTTCTTGACACTTCTTTTTTCCTTTTTTTTTTTTTTACTGCATGGTCAGGAAAATACTATTCTCATATTTCTCTAGCTCACACAAATTGTGAGAAACAATTACCGTTTGTGAGATGAATTGAATGCATATTATCTGTGTACAACTAAGGAAAAGAACGGTAATTATTCATAGCTTTCATTTTCTGGAACATTTAAAACAATTTTCTGTGCCTGATCTAAGGTGATCACACACAAACCTGATCTCCCTCAAACCCCTGCTCTCAACATGCAAACATCAGGATGCAAATGTGTAAAACAAACCAGACAAAACTGAGAGTCTTTAGTAAATATGTTGCCTGTTAGATAAGATGAATTACAAAGTTATTTTCTTGAGCATTTGCATTTACAACACTTTCATCTAATTCAAACCATTCAAATTCAGATTGCCTACCATCCTTTGGATAATGATATCTACCTAAGTATGCTAAATACTTAAAAAGGCAAGAAGATCTTTCTTGAAGGAATGAGAAATGTACCTACATTTACATTTATCCACACACAAACGCATATATATGAAATACACACAGATAAATGTAGGTATGTAAAAATGTGAGTGTTGCAGAGAAATCAGGTATCTATAGTAACAACATGTTGGTATTCTAATGTCACTGTACTTCCTCGTAATGGGACCATTAATGAAAGAGTTGTTTGATGTTCCATTGCATATAATGATAGCTTTCTTCTCTGTAACTAGTCAGCTACAGAGATGTGTGCAGATACATTGTTACTGCCAAAAACATCCTAACCAGAGCCATTAGAAAAAATCATAGAATCATAGAATGGTTTGGGTTGGAAGGGACCTTAAAGATCAGCTGGTTCCAACCCCCCTGCCATGGGCAGGGACACCTCCCACCAGACCAGGTTGCTCAGAGCCCCACCCAGCCTGGCCTTGAACACTTCCAGGGAGAGGGGGTCCCCAGTCTCTCTGGGCAACCTCTACCAGTGCCTCACCACCCTCACAGGAAAGAATTTCTTCCTAACATCTAGCCTAAATCTCCTCTCTTCCAGTTTATAGCCATTCTATCAGTCATTCTATCTGTGCTTTCTTTGATTTGCAGTTAAAATATTTCCAATGAACATATGATTATGGTTTCCTTTATGCTGCAATGTAAAAAACTATAGTTATTAAAAAAANAACAATAGTTATAAAAAAAAAAAAAAAAAAAAAACAAGGATGAGAATTGTTGGATGAGGACATTAACACACTGTCACATTCTAGGACCCATCATGGGCAAACTTGCTGATGCTTGAATTCACTCTCATTCCCTGTGAAACTTAATCCTCACGGGAGTAAAATTCTTTACACTGTTTTTTCTCTGAAAGGAGATAGAGCAGAGTCGGGGCAATTCACTGTGGGATTATTCACTGCATTTTTTTTCAGTCGTTAGATTTCTTGTTACTTCTTCCTATGCCACTACTTCTTTATTCTTCAGAAGATAAAGCAAAATTGACTGTCATTTGGATAAATACTCTTGGCTGACCAGACTTCCAGTCCTTCATAGACAGGAATTTACATGTTGCAACACAAAGATCTTTCTCTTTTGGCAGTAAAGAAGAAAAAAAANNNTTTTGAGAGAAAAAAAAAAAAAAAAAAAAAAAAAAAAACGGTTTAAGGTTGCAGATGTGAAGGCAGAGGAAGGCTCTCTGTGGTTCATTTGTACCAACATACATTAACAAAGTGTTAAACTTGGGCTCATTTTCACTTTTCTACACTACAAGGGCTAATACTCTCATTTTTCACAGGGAAGGAGCTTCCTGCTGTTCTCGAGCCCTACTGACGAGGAACAGATCAGCTCATTAGGCATTACAACAACTATTCTGACATGCAAAGCATGTCAGCATCCTGTCCTCGTCTGTAGACTTAGAACTTCTGTGACAGGCAGTGACTTGTTTGGAAATATTACTGCAACTATTTCAAATGTTTTATGTTTTAAAGAAATGAAAGCTTGGAAATGATGTTTACTGCAGATGGTGAAATATAAAGGGTCATGCACATGATATAATAAACTGTCTTTAACAAATAACAGATTTGTGTCCTATTTTCCACTGAACTTGTTTATAAGCATTTCACTCTGGCTCTGAAATTTCACTGTGACTTTTAAAGAAATAATTCTCCACAAGACTAAAACTTCCAAAAACATAACAACACCTTGAAAACAAAAGCCAATATGTTCATATATCTGTGTAAAGATATAAACAAACACCTTAGAGAGTGAATAAAATCAGACTTGGTGTACACGTAATTCATATAAATCCATTCCAAGAAAAATGACCTTTAAATGAATTGTGATGTGTATTCTGCCCCTTTCAGTCTCAAACTGATACACCCTTGGAAAAGCCACACTTCTGCCTATAATTTGCTCTTCCTAACCCACACTATAAATGCAAGCAGATTTTTCAGTAATACGGTGCTTAAATTTAGAGAACTGAATACACTAATCAGCTCCTCTAGAAAAGAAGAGCACAAAACCTTCTCCAGTTTACACCTAATGACATAAAAACAAAAGAGATCGAGCCCCTGTGTGAACAGATGCTGCCGCCCAGCCCACAACAGCACGAGATGGCAGAGGAGAGCTCCTTTTTGCCACAGCTGGCAGGAAGTGGCAATCGAAGGGGGTACCCAGCCTCAGAAACTAAATCAGCAGCCTTTCGCTGACAGTGCTTATGAACTGACACCTGCAGTGCTTTCTGGATACTTGGTAGGTGGCTGTCTTCTGCTACTGCTGTGAAATGTTTCCCTCTATTTCATACTTTGTTTTCAAGGTTGGACTAAGAACCATATCACGTACTGCAGAGGTGTACATCATAGCTACCAGTGCTAACAAAGAGGCTATCCTCACGGCTATCCTCATAAAGCCTTCTTACTGTTCTACTGTATTTAGTTAATTTTCTAGCAGATAGAGGGTGTTAAAGATCTTGAAANCAAGTTAGCTCCTATGCAAATACCAATGAAAAGCTCACTTGAGCAGGATTTCCTTTTTTTTTTTTTTTTTTTTTTTTTTTTTAGGAGGAAGTATTTAAAAAAATAAAAGATCTAGCACACATATGTGTAAATATTTCTGTGAAAAAAAAGGAAGTGACCATGTTGCTAAAGCAAAAATGCATGCAGAACTCTTATAACAAAAAGTGGATGCCTTACTATGCAAACTATGTCCTTACTAAGGACATTTTCACCTTGAATCCCATCAACCATCACTTTCAGATGAATTCTGTTATTATTTGTGTGCACTCAAACAGCAAAGGATGTTTTACACAGCTACAGTTTTATAACAGTTTGCCCTTGGCCTAGGCCCATTGGAGTAAGCAGAACTAGAAAACAACCTATACAAACACCGCATTTCCTTTGTTATCTGAATTTAAGGTGTAACAAGTCACTTTTCTCTGAGAAATTACAAAACATTCTAAGTTTTCAAACCTTTACGACATACAGCAAAATATGACTTACAGCACAGAAATAATAATAAAAAGCTCTCTAAAAATTTATAGCCTCCTGCACGTTGTAAAAATGCCTTGCACATTCATTATATCTCCCACTAGAAAATTATTTCCACAGTATGCTTTAATGAATCTGGAGATGGTTTTAACACCTAGCTTGTTGAGCTGCAAAAGTAGTATTTTCCCTGTTGATAGATTGAGGCAATTTTTAAGATTTTTACCCATTTAGTAGGTGGAACATTTTCAGACACAAAACTAAATACCACTTTTTCCTTATAAAAATGGGAAAATCAAAGACATTTTTTTTGTGCATGGTGCTAAATTTAAATATCTCAAGTATGGATAATTAAAAAAAAAAAAAAAAGTTGGAGGAGTAGGGAGGGAGAGTGTGAAGAAAAGCNCTGAAAACCATAGCAAAGATATGGGTCTAATCACTGACAATTCAAATTCAATACCCTGTAGTATCTAATACAGGTGCAGACATTNGCTGAATTTCGGGACACAGACTTAATTTAAAGTAGAGAGCATAAAGACCAGTGATTTTAGCCCGACTTGAAACATCTTTATGACTGGGATAGGCAGCATTAAATAATTTTATGTCCACAACCTGAAAACCATAGCAAAGATATGGGTCTAATCACTGACAATTCAAATTCAATACCCTGTAGTATCTAATACAGGTGCAGACATTTTTCCCATCCGTATGTATGAGGTGAGGTACCTCTGTCAGAAGCAGTCTTCAGGTGTCCTGGCAGAGTGAAGAACAATGCAGAGCAGAAGTGGGTCATCTGTGAGTTGTGCTGGGCTCAGTACACTTGCGAGTGTTTGAGTAAGTGAATAACCAGCTGCCAGTCTTGAAGAACTGAAGTGGAAGAAAAGGAAAGTCAGAAGTCAGAGTGACTTTCCACTGTACCAGTCTAACTCTGGTCACAGGTGACCCTCATACAGTTCCCCAAGCACCAGCCAGGCTATCAGATTTTGTCTTTCATGCTCTTGGCATTTTGAGTCTGCCCTCAAGTGAGGCTGCAGCAGGGTCCTTGCTGTCCTATACATATTACTGGCATTATGGTTACAGCCAGCGTCATACCTAAAGGACATAGCGTTCTACTGCCTAGAATAATATTTAAAATAGACACAAAGAGGCAAAAGGACATTGAAATATTTCGTCGATTTTTAGCTAACATTTGCAAAAGTTTTCAACAATTCTTGTGCATCATGATGAAAAAATTAAGATGCCCAAAGTGTAACTCCTATGTTACATTTTAACTGCATGGTGAAGGATTCCAGATTAATAACTTTTCATCAGCACTAAGTTCAGTTTATTTCCTGATCCATTTTCCTAAAATTCTTAACACATACAATAGATATTGTAAGTATCTCTATGGAGATTAATGGTTATTATGTCTTCACTCAGCTCCGACATGAAATGCAAAGATTTTCTTTGAGTTAAAAAAAATACATCACAAGCATTACCTTTGATGTGATTTCAGCATGGATTTTGTGACATCTTCGAATTACATGGGAATATGAAAGTGAGATGTTGTCTGAGAGTAGTTTATTGTTGTAAAGATCCTTTTGTGCATCTCTGTATTTTGTGCTTCTAAATTATTTTTTTTTTTTTTTCCCCAGACAGTCAAATAATGCTGTATCAAGAATACTGCAGTGCAGCTTTTCAAACAGTGCTGCTCCTGGGTCCATGCACATTCTTGTGGAAATCTGGTTTTAAATGGACTACATTTCTCCTTTTCCCAAACAAGCCTGCATAATTCAGATCCCATGTCCAGATCAAGATTTTTTTTTTTGCAGGTCCACACCAGATGTGCTGTAACGTGCACAAGCCTACTCTGAGTATATGTAACTCACAGAAAGCAACAAAGAGCTAAACTCCCAGCAAAGGAACCAGTAGTAGCCTGCTCTCCTAAGCCTATCATNTCTCCTAAGCCTATCATCTCAAACAAATGATATTTCTCCCCATTAACATTATTAAAGCCTTTGTGTCTTGTGATCTATTTATCATTGTCTTTCTCCCTTTCTTCATATCACACATCTTGGTCTAACCAAATTCTAAATATTAAGCATCTCTCATGAGGCAGTGGTTACTGCCTTCCTGTCTTTTCCAGCAATACACACATAATTAATAATAATAATAAAAAATAACTGTGTGCAGCTGGATGAATTATTCATAAGTGAATATACCAAACTGCTTGACATTGTCTTCATCTTCATATATATCCACGAAGGATGACTATGTCTCTTTCAAAGTAATTTTTCTATTAGATAGAAGAGTAAGGTTTTTGATGTGTGAACGGTTAGGTACAGTTAAGTGTGCATTATGCAAAGCATTACCCCAAACCCACACAATTTCTGCCAGACCTGGCAGCTTCCTGTACAAACAGAAGCTTTTGCACATACTACCAAAGGACTCATGCATGTGTAGTTCTCAAAAATACAGATTAATTCGTAAAGCTGTGCAGATATGGCCACTTTCATTTCTTCCACATATGCTACTTTGCATGACAATTTACCAATGCTTTTATGTATAAACTACTCACTTTCCTCCTTTCTGCAAAACTGCAATTTTAGAAGCTGCCCGACTGATTTTATTTTTTTTTTCTTTCCATTATACTAGTGTTCCTTTTAATGGCATAGAAGAAAATGTCACGTAGTACTTCCTTCCTTACACTTTAAAATATAATTATAGTCAAAAAAGTGAATCTAAAAATTGGCTCATGGGACCAAACTGTCAGACATCGTAAACTGGTACAGATTCATTCACTTCAGCAGAACTAGAGTGTCCAGCTGAGAATTTGGCATAGAAACTTTATACCAACTCATCTGTTCAAAACTGCTGTCATTTCCACAGGAGAAGTTTTCCTGCTTACCGTCCTGATAAACAGATTTGTACATTTAATACCAATGTCCCATATATTATGTCAGCAGCTGTAAATGAATCTATGCTCAAAATACAGTTAACAACTCTGTTATTGAAATATGAGTCAGACCCCTCCAAAATTTTCCTCCTAGGTTTGCAGGTCCTTCTTTTGTACAATAAGCCATGCAAAAGTATTGCTAAATTTAGGCAGCAATTTATACACCAGAAAGCTTGTTTTATCATTAATGTCATGGACTTGACTCCAGAGCATAACTGTACTTCTTGCGCCTCTTTTCCCTGAGTTCTTTCGACTTAGAGATGCATTTATTACTGTCCTGCAAACCTCTTGCAAAATTTATGGTTGTCTTCCAGGAAAGACAGCAAGGAAAACATAGCTCTTCTAAAGCAGCAGTGCTAAAGTTGGTGGTAGAGGAAACAAGGATGGAGAATACACTACAGGATAGAGTCTTCAAAAAAGTTCATTAAGTCCCTGTTTAGATCTGCTGGACAAGTGGATAACGCAGACTGGCAACCAGAACGAGTAACCTAATGGAGAATAAGAGACAGCTCAGGATTGTATAGGGACCTGTGGCTTTGATGGCAACTTTGAGCAAATCTCTTCAGTCACAGTATTTAAGCAAGATGTATGCCAATACCTGGTACCTTACAGAGTCATCTGCTTTTACTTTATGTTCACAGACAGTTAAATAACAAGTTCCTATCTCCTCAGTAGAAGGGATATTCAGAGAAATTAATGTTAAATAAAGCAAACCCTGAACAAAGTCAATATTTATCATTTCCTCAAAATGGGAGCTACCTAGAGCTCTAATATCTCTAGACAGCTAATAATACACATCTAATATCAAGACACAGTAAGCAGGCAGAAGTATCCAGGTCAAATTATGTTCCAATATATTTAAAAGATGCTGGTGATATCTGTAAGTGGTATAAACTGGTGTAGCTCCACTGATAGCAGCAGGTCCAGATGAAGATGAGGGCTGTATAAGGCTGCCTGCTAACAGACTGGAGGGTGTGTTGCAATTAGGAAGTGTAACTGGTTAACTTCCTTGGAGACCTTCTTACAGTAATCATTTTTATTTCAGAGGATCTCCTAACACGACTTACCAGCACAAAGTGTTCTGTTTATTAATAATTACTATTGTTGCTATAGAAACAAGCAAAACAAACTGAAATTACCTATAATTTTCCTTTGCTGAAGTTCACATGCATGATTGTGATACTGAAATAAAACACTAGGAATATTTGAAAAATTATGTAATTATCTCCAAAATGTGCTAATAACCCTAAACCAAGTGGCTATTTATTGCATTTGTTGCTTGTGACCTCTTAGCTTAATAAATCAGGAGAAGGTGACTGCAGCTACTTTCGTACTAATGGAAGGGGTAAATGCTGTTTGATTTGTGGGTATTTCTGGCAATCTCAAATAATTATCTATCTAAACCTGAGAAAGTGATATGAGACAGAAAGATGCATAGCCAAAGTATTGTGTCCCAACAGGAAAATACAAGGTAATTTCTTTGCTACAAAGAGTCACTAGCAAAGTGTAACAACTCAGTGTGAAAAAGGACTTTGCATATTCTTCAGAAAGAAAAAATATTGCACCAAAGCAATATTTGACTCACTAATAATTGATGATTGATATAGCATGCATTACTTTTGCCACCAGTTTCACATCACAAAATTTACCTACCAAACCTGCTTAGTTTTACTTGACCATCAACAAGCCCAAACACAACATTTTGCACAAACAGGCTCAGATCTGCTTGTGATGAAACGTGTAATTATAGGAAATAAAAATTCTACAAATAGGAAATACAGACTGTGCCATAAAAACAAAAGACAAGGAAGAAATTCATTTCAGAATTCATCATTAAATGCTCTTGCTTTTTATCTTCTTTTTTTTTTTTTTTTTTTCTTTGTTCTTCCAAAGTGAGAATAGCATCCTCTGAGGACAAAATCAGAGGACTTCAGAGAAGTCAGGTCATTGGAGGGCTGTCTGTCTACAAGTGTCTGTGTGTATGTTCTAATGTTTGAAACATTATTATACCAGGTATTTGATAGAAAGTGATTTTTCAGTGCAAAAACTGTCCACACATTCATGCACATTAAAAAAATAATAGTAATAAAAAAAAATGAATTAAAAAAAAAAAAAGAAAAGAAAAGAATAAATCTAGAAATAAATACACCATACAGTAANGAATGGATTTGAAGTTAAGTGCTCTTGAAGAGTATGGGCTGGGATGGCCTTTTCATCTCTACTGGTTAGCAGGTCAAATGTTTTATTGCAGCACTACCTTGGACTCCTAAAAGCATTTTCAGCTTTATGAACAAACTGATATAAAATATGTTAAGTCTGACCCTGCAATTATGTTGCATTGAGCAGGATTAGCACAGTTATTACCTCTTGCAATCTTCCTTTGTTGGTTCAAATGCAAATAACGCTGATAAAAATTAATGGTAACCAAGTCATAGCCAAGCCTCAACACTCATTTTTAACCTTACTGTTTCAGTAAATAAGTCCAGGGACCACCATTTAAAGATAATGAGACAGCTGTCAACGGCACAGATGCATTATAATAATGCAAAAGTAGATGGAGGATAGAGGAATCAGCAGAATGTCTAAGCTAATTTTATAAAGATCCCAGTGCCCTTGATTATGTCTAAAAAATCTCATGTGAAGTATTTATTTTTTTTTATTATTTTTTTTATTTCTTTTATCACTAATGCACTGTAAATAAAGATATATAAAATGGAGGTCTTTTCTATCATAACAATTAACTTGTGTTTGTAATTTCAGATCAAGTTATGTAAGTAAATGCGTGTGAAATGAAGTCTTCCTTCACAGCAGAACATTTACCCGGAGAACCATCACCAGACACTCTGTGAGAAGCAGCCCTCCTGTGCTGCAGAGAAAAAAAACCTGACCTTGCCCAGCCGGCTCACCTCTGCTCCTGCTGAAGCTAATGGAAGCGGAGAGAACTCCGCAGTGTCACTCCGAGCCAGTTCTTGGCAGGTGAGTGGCAATTTCATAATGACACCTACAATGCCCTGCACCAGCTGAGGTAATGCCATAGCTTCAGTGCCACCAAAGCTGGTATTTATTCTGCAGAGAACATGCAGCAGTTAGTGGGAGCCTGTCACTCTATGCACAGCAAATTGCATGCATCGTGAATTTTGGGTTGTTTTACTTCTATTCTCTAAATCATTAAGAACCAGTCCACATCTCCAAGAATGCCTCTTTTAAATCAAAACATTGGAATGTAATTTCTGGTTTGTTTATGAGCCAATCACTTCAGATATCTTAGCTATACATTTTATGATAGATATTACAATTGTACTCAGATCGTCTCTTCAAGAATAGAAAAAGGTATTGGATGTCACCTGAGCCCTCCCCTCCAAGCACAGTATTTCTCTGAATTTCACTTCTTATTTTGCATCACATCTGCTGCAGTTTGTATATCTCCACTCCAGAACTGTGGACTGACCTGTAGATCTGCAGGGAACAGAAATGTGGGGACTTCAGTGTGGAGTAATCACTCAATCTTACCTCAATTTTACTAGCTTTTCATAAGCTTTGGTCCACACTAATTCTTTTACGCTCTCCTGGCATTTATTCTTGATAGCATTTAATACAATGTTTTTAAACTGACAGCATATGCTTTGGAAAATTGTTTCTCAAAGCACTACACTTTCCATCTCCCACATATCGTTTTAAAGGTACAGCTTTTTTCAGTGACAGATTTGTGTTGTGTATCTAACATTACCTGCCTTAAGATTTATCAGCATCATTGTGTTTGCAAGTTTAAAGTAATAGTTTCACTGATACCTAGGGTGGTTACGACATAAAGGTTTCGTTAAAACAAAATTCAAAAGGTCATTAACGCCATTTCGCAGTTGTGATGAATAGAAAAACTAAGACAGAAACTAGCAAAAACATTAAAGCTCGTTATAAAATCAGAAAAATCTCCCATGGCTGCTGATCTATAGTTGTCATTCTTGTACTTTTAAAATCAGTCATTATTGTAGGTTTGTCTGTCAGGAAATGTGATTTTTGGCACTGCAAGTGCGATCACTGACATGAGTTCTGTTTTGCTTTCCTGGGCTTTTTGTTTAGGGTAATTAACAAGTGAAACCCACCCGAAATGCAGGGGCAGGAAAAACCAGGGAGTTTTCATTCGCAGACTTCTGGAGGTGCATGACAGGAGCAGCCATGATTAAGGCCTGGTATTTGAAGAATCACTGGTCAGCCAAACCCAAACCTGTTCTTTGACTGCTTCCAGAGCCTCTCTCTTTTTTTGTTTTTTTTTTCTTTTTTTTTGAAGATGGATGTGAATGAGATCGCTGCTGACACGAAAACCCAGGATCTCAGTTGCTACCTTACAACTCGCCTCATACCACAGGGAGCCTGTTCTAACCACAACAAAACGCTAACTTCGAAGGCAGACCCACTCATGTTTGCAGCCTGCCTCTCCTGGAGCTGCTGCCAGCCGAAGATACCCTCCTTCCTTTCTTTCAGAGCACTTTCCAGTGCAGCTGGGAAAGCTGTAACCAAGCAACGAGATAGCCTGTAGCCTGCAGCACAGGCCGATAGCAGCCGTGCGGACGTTTCAGCAGGGGCCCACAGCCATCGCTGCTGCTCCAACCAGCGCGGTGCAGCCGTAGCCCATAGCGGGCATGTGGACCATGGAGGGGCACCGACAGTGTGGAAGTAGGGGATGAATACATTGCCCAGGATAGCTGTGCCACTCAAACCAGTACGTCTCCAGCACAAACCAGACCTCTGCCAGGCAGATAGTTTGGCATGTTGTCACTTATTGTGCAATCAGTCAGCTCCACAAGTCAAAAAGTCTTGATCCACTTCCTCCTAACGAGCAGGGCCTATGTCCCCACGTATGGCTTACAATCAGTACTAAACAACAGTGTCTTAGCCCAGAAGGAGCACATCTTCCTTCCCTGTCCGCATGGGGGAATGGACTAAAACTGGAAGTGGGGAGGTTTAGGTTGGACATCAGGAAGAAATTCTTCCCTGAGAGAGTGGTGACGCGCTGGCACAGGCTGCCCACAGAAGCTGTGGCTGCCCCATCCCTGGCTGTGTCCAAGGCCAGGCTGGATGGGTTCCTGGGCAGTTGGATCCAGTGAGCTGGTGGCTGGCAGCCCTTTCTGCGGCAGGGGGTTGGAACTAGATGGTCTCTGAGGTCCCTTCCAACCCAAGCCATTCTATGATTCTATGATTCCTTCTGTTGTACCTTGAAGCATGAATGGCGACACAAAGGCCCTAAGTTTTACTTTATGTAGACAGTATTCAGGCAAGCTATTTCTCAGAGTACTTTTCAAGATAAAAGATTGCAGAGAAATTTAAATCATGCCTACTGAGTAACTTGAGAGCTCTAAGTAGTGATATTCTCTGTCTCATTCACTGTGTCTGTTTTTATCAATGAAAGCACACAAGGAGCCAACAACTCTAGCTATAACTGCTGGGAGCTGTAGGTACAAATATAAATCTGGTTTACTCTTTACAATATACAAGATTTGCAGCAGTGCTGTAGGTCAGGAAAATTATTCCTCAGTGTTCTATGGGTAGATTTCTGATAGCAGTTTTATTTTTCAGTGTTGCAAGCTTTAAAAGAGCTATGACATTATTGTTTCTTTGTAGATTGCCTTGATTGAGATCAAAGTTCAGGGGTTGTATTATGTTACCCAAAGATTGCTTTGCTCTTGTTATTTTCAAAGAATAGCATGGATTTGTACTGAGCAGCTTAGGATATGGTAAGCCTTGACTTCATTCTTGCTAGTATTAATGAAAATCAGGAATAGAACAGCAAAACACAATTAAACTCTTGTAAAAGATAAGAGACTCCAGCCCACGCATTTTTTTCCATTGTTTCTCTGCTTTGTTATTTACACAGGGTCTAAAAAGAAGTTTCTGAGAAGATGCAAGTTGTTTCAAACTGTTTTCATTGTTATATAGTCTTTCATTGCTCCAGCTTGTCAGGCCAAAGACTTTTAGAGTAATTCAAACTTCAATGCCCGTTTTACTTCTCGTATAACTCCACAAGGGAGTTATTATATGCAGTGGATAATTAAGCATCTTTACTGATATTAGTCTTTGACTCTGGCAAGATTCTTACAGTACTAGTCTTACTTTCTGACCAACTTTGGATTCTCTAATTAGAATCTGGCCTTAAGGTCTTTTAGAAACATTCTCCTGAACTCATGCAAAACTTTTCTGTGTGTTTTCCTAGCCATTATACAGAAACTAATTATTAATGTACATATACAGTTATCAAAAGAAGTTTTCTCCTAAGCCAGCAGCTCTCTTTTCCTAAAAAAGTTGAAATCTATTGCACTGAGGATGGAGAACTGATTTTCTGTAGAACAGAACAATATTCTGTTGCTATTTTGGGGGAAATAAGCTTAATTCTGAGAATGTTGTATGTGAACATCCTGAAATCTCCTACTTGGGAGCCCCTGAAAATTGAAAATTCTGCAGTCAAATAGTGTGCTATGAAATGCAAGATCGCTCTAAGGTGGAATCACCACTTCAAAGATACAGAACAAAGCTCAAGGAACTGGGGCAAGTTTTAGAGCTTGATTACATGAAGACTATATTAAGTTTTAATTCATATACATAGATTTTCCTTGTAAAGCTAAAGCACTACTCAACTATTTAAAATTAAGCATACAATTAAAGGCTTTTCTAAATTCTTGCTGGACTGCTCTGCAACTTGCTGTATTATCCCTGTGGAGAGCACTTAGTTTTTCTTCTGAAAGCCAGTTTGTCCATCCTGAGTGAATAATTTTTTGCCTCTGTCTTGTGTTTTCTTTCACTAGAATTTACACACTTTTATGAGATAAAATGACCATCCTGCCACCTTTCAAACCCTTCTGACGATTGAAATATTCAGCCTAAGGTAGTGCTGAATCCAAATTCACAGCACAGTCAAGATCCATAATATTACCTCAAGAGTACAAAGTGTGAAGTGCATAATCAAACTATCTTTGCCAAACTTGAACGGAAAAAGAGAACACAAAATTACAGCTCAGGAAGATGAAGGAGAAAGTGCGTCAGCCACCACCCCAAATTTAACACAATACAATGTTTCTGCTCTGCTCTAAAAAATACAAAACACGAGAGAACATGAAGAATAATCATCACTAACAGGTTTATAAGTATTTGCTATACTTCATAAGCAGATACCTGAGAGAGCTGCAACTCTGCAAACAATCTACCAATAATTAAAAAAATATTTATTAAATCAAACAAGTTGCTCTTGGCACTTCCAAAAACAATTGAGGTAGAAGGAGAAAGGAAGAAGTGAGACACTTAGACCTAGTGAAAATATCTGAGGCAAAAGTATCAAAAATAAAATAGCCACAAATCCCTCTAAATGTTATTTTTCCTCATTGTTTAGCAATTCATTTTGTTTTAAGACAGGCATAAAAGTTTATGACAACTCAACTCTCTCATCCACTAATTATTTCTCAGGATAAAATACACACTGTACAGTTCTTGGCTCACCCCTTCCCATGCTCACTACACTAAAACTAAAGTGTCTGACAGTTGCAAGAGATATCAATGTATTCCCAAGAGCAAAAGAAAAGTTTAGACAAACTTCAAAGCCTTTGCAACAAGTATCTACCTAGATAAAGTCAACCTATCAAGAGCTCCTCAGATGGCAAGGCCCTCAAATGCCAAAGAACAGTGGAAAAATGTTCAAAAACCTGTCTCAGTGAAGCAGGAAAACAGCACTTCCCTTCCATATCACTAGCTACGCCCTCCACATCTCAGATTGCGTTTGAGATGCTGATGAGAGTGCATCCTGTCTGACCAGAGCTATGGCAGAGACCTGAGTATCCCAAACGGTGCTCATGGAAATTACAGGAAAAATAAAGAGGAGTCGTGATGGGGGTGAGATATTTTCACAGCTGAAATAGTCCCTTTATCTGATTTTAAATGAGGACTGTACTCCTCACAGTTGTTTGGTTTTACACCTCTAGTTCCCCTATCTGATTTTATCAGAATGATATAGCTGATGAGAAGCACTTGTCTGGCTTTTACCCAGAGATTAATAGCAGTGTAGCTCAGGCACTCTGGTATATGAATAATGACAGGGTTCCATATCTTTTAACTTGTCAAAAAATACCTCTTGGCTTTCTATAAGCTAATGTTACCACGATATATTTTTAAAGAGAAGCATGTTAAATCTATGGTAGCAATGTACTTTCTGCCAAAACAAGGAAACATTTTGCTTGCATTACAGCAACAAAACTTGCTGAAACACCATCTGAAGCAGAATGTTCTAGCTCATCAATCTACTGCATATTCATTATATGTACGAGTACTCCTTGAATCAAAATTAGTCCATGACTATGAGGAAAGTATACAGCAGCAAGGCAGATTTTATGCTTTTACTCACTATCTGACTTGTGATGGAAAGATAAAGTTGCTGTTGTTAGGACCATATAAGATCATATGAAATACATATAGTCTAGAAGAACTAAAGATACAGATGCAGATGGACTAGAATACCTTTCCCCATTTAAGGTAAAAATTTGGTAAATTTGGTCACCTATAAGAGTTTTGTTTCTGACAGCCTTTGGAATTAGCAGTGCTAGGAAAGCTGCTGTAGGAAGTGTTAGGAGTATCCAGAGCTGAAATGGATACTGAAATACTGAATGACGTTTTATATTTTTGGCACAAAACTGGCACTAAGTTATTTTAAGCTGTCACGTTGCACCATGCAATGGCAGAGGCAGCCAAGATGATAAAATACCACCTACAGATTCTAAGGTCTATTCTCTCCATCTATTTATAGATATTCAAGTTGCTATCAGCCCTTATACCATTGCTAGGAGAAATAGCGTGACAGACCACAATTCAGTGGAGGGACTTAGAGCAGCCTGCCAACCTCAGCCTGTCAGAAAGACCCAGTAGTTTGGTATTCAAATTACTGGCAAGCTAGGCGACCTGAATGTAGTTCAAAAGGTAAAAAATAAATCATCAATCATAATAAAGAAAGGAAAGTCATCACAAGAAAAGTGTGCAGCAAAATAAATACCTATCATCTACTCCCTACTATCTTCCGTTACCAAATAAATATCAAAGTAATAATCAGGTGACTGAGTACCAACAATCTGTGTAAGTATTTGTACAAACTTCCCTGAGATGGAGAATAAATAAGTGAAGTGTGACTCTGGAATTTACTTCAGAAGTTTTCAAAACTAGATAATTTTAATTTTGGATCTCTGATACATATGATCAGCTAGAACGCAGCAAATTCTGAAAACACAAACATTTTTGAAGACACAAGAAGAATAGTTTTCAGAGGTTAGCAGCAAAACGAGAAAGGAAATGACTCTCAACATACCTTAAAATTGCATATATTTAAAAGTTCTGGTTATACCTCAGAACCAGTACAGATAATCTTTCATACCTTCATCATTAAGATTTGCCAGGTAGTACCTTACTTTTTATAAATAGGGAAGAGGATACAGGGAGCCTGACTAACTTGTTCAGTGTCATAAAAGGATCACGTAGTAAAGCTGAGAACTAAACTTTATTCTGGTAAGTCTCAAATAAATACCATAGTTCATGAGTTTTTAAATAAGAATTGTTTAACAGGGAAAAAGAGGAGGCAAGAGAAAAGGCATGTTTTACCACTAGAGATAAAGGATTGGAAGTGTTAGCAGAAAAAATAGTCAATGCAATTTAACGTAGGCAAGTAATATAAGAGACTTTTAATAAAGAAATTAATCTGACCACAAAGAAAACTAAGGGGGAACAATAATTTTAATTCTATATTTAAAAGGGAAATCAGATTATATTTTTAATATGAAACAGAAAAGCAAATATTACTCATTCCCAGCTGAAGTGATAAGCGATATATGACTGTGTCACATAGCATCTAAAGAACATAGGAGAATTCTTTGGATTCAGCCTCACTATCCTTCCTACAATGTTCAAAAAAGATCAGCAAATTCCAGCTGACCTGCATACGTATATCTTGTTATCATTTGCAAAATGACAAAAGCTTATCAGTAGGAGTTACTCTGTGAGAAAGCAAATTTAAAGAGGTTCAACTTGAAATAATCAATAATTTAGCTTTAATTAATTCTAATTTCCATGCAAATCGATTCCATAATCCCGGCCCATTTATTAGCTGAAGCCCACACTGAATAACCTTGATCACATAAATTCAGGTCTCTGATATTAAAATGAAAAAAATACGCCTGATATTCAAAAACTCATAGATAGACTCAGTCACTTAGATATCATAAAACAGAAAACATCGGAAATACTGAGATTACAAATGTGCTCTGATATCCAGGAAGACACTAAGAAGCATAGTGGGTGATGTGCTCTTAGTATCTTGAACATTTTTTTAAAAGATATTCTCTGTAATATGGTAATTTCCATGAGCATAGTGCTACAGTGTAAATATTTATTGATGCATACCACATATTCATGCCTGACAGGAGATGTATGT
>VXAV01008954.1:107863-129023 GCA_013399715.1 Alectura lathami | reverse complement strand
GGTGAGATAGACTATTAAATTTATTTCCAAGAAGAGATGTGGAAAGTGTTACATTTCCCTGTCCAAATAACTATAGTTAATATACACTGATGATCTACTGCTTCAAATACAGGCATGGCTTTTCAGTTTATCAGCATCTCAAGCTTTTGTGCCAATTGTTCTGACTTGTTCTCAATAAATATAATAGTAGNATTTATGTCTATATTTTCAACTGTTTAATTCCAATTCTACTGCATGATGGGGTTCTGTAAAATAAAGCTCCTAATGTATTTTTATATTACCATTAAGAGAATAAGCAAATGCTGTTTTCTGTAACTGGAACACAATGATTGTGATACCAAATAATACGATAATGCCAAATGTAGGTTAGAACTTAGTTGTTGCAAGCAGCAGACAATAACAGGTGCTGCAGCATAAGGAGTTGGACTTTTGGTAAGATGCAGTATTCTCACCTCGGATATTTGGGAGTTGANTATTAATTTAGATTGACTGTGACAGACTCAACAAATTTCACATTAGTAAAGGAAAAACACAAAATTCATTCAAAATAATTGTGAAAAAATTGTGATCTCAANTTGGGAATCTCAAATTTTCCTTTCTAAAAGGTGAATAATACTAGTTGTTTTAAGTAGAAGAGTTGATAATCCTTGTAGTATTAAGTTGATTTAGTGAAACTGGATATTATTATTATGCATATACCTATTTTTTTGAAAGCTGTCAGTTACAGTTATGGTTATATCTATATGGTATTTCTTATCTAGAAATCTCCCAGCAGTTACCAATTATTGATTTTAACAATTTTAAGCGAGAAATAGGTTATTAAACTCTTTTGGCCCTAGTGCAAACTAAGAAACTTAAAGGTTAAATAAGATTCTCAAAATACCTAAGTGGCAAATAAAATCCAGGTCATCTTGACTTCTGATATTGTAGCTCACTCAGCATTTTTGTAGGGTGATAAATGAAACATCTTTTCCTGCAGATATATTTAGCTCATTGACACATACTGTCTGGTTGTGCTAAATAGTGTTACAGACATCCCTGTTATTTGTTGTCAATTAACAAGATTATCAACTGGGGTTTAAAAACTAAATATGCACATTTCGCTTTGAGCCTGTGAACCACTGCTTAGACTGTGAAGACCTGGAGGCAGCTCAGATATAAAAAGTATATATAGATTGTGTATGTTCATGAAAAAAAGAAAAAAGTTGATCTCAAATATAGTCAACTTTTTGCTCAGCTAATGACTGGAATTTATATAGGACATACTTCAGGAAAAGGCTATGGCTGTATTTTACATTTGGCTGTGCTACCACCGTGGCAACACTTATATTAGGCAAAAGAGAGCACTGCCATGTCAGGCAAACTCCAGCTGTCCACTCCGCCTACCACTTCCTTCAAGTTTGCAGCAAAGGAATGGAGGGGTCTGTGAGCACGTTAGTGAGGACTCAGGAGTGAGGGCCCGAGAGAGAGGAAGGAGGGCAGGAATTAGCTGAGCAGGGAGGAGGGAATGTGGAAAACTGGACAAGGAAATTAGAAAGAAGGCAAGTGTTACAAGAGAGTAGGATGGGAAGAAAAAAGGAGCCTGGACAGGAAATGGAAAGGAAACAAGAGAATAAAGAATTAAGAAGCCATTTGGCACCCATATGTATATTTGCTTTTTGGAAAGAAGAGGAATACACATTCATTTTTAAATGTCCTCAGTGGGCAGGTTTTTTTAAGGTAGATGTCTCTCGGCTGGCTGCCATGTCACTCTGAAATGATTTCCCTCCTGCCCCCTGTGTAATGACATCAAGGCATGCATGATGGACTCCACCTGATGTCATCATCTGCGGCTCAGCCATGTGGCTCTCAAGAACAAAGATAAAAATTGCAGAAGGCTATTCAGAGAGAAGTGCAGAGGGAGTTTCAGCTAGACATATTTACCTCTTGAATGAGAGACATCATCTCCTTTGACCCTTAGGTATGCAAATCACAATGTGAATAAAACTTTAAAAATCAACATACAAAGGTTGATTTATGAAAAACTTGGATTCTGGTTGTTTCTCTAGCCAGATTTCATTATCATAACCAGAAGGAACATGGTCTGAACATAGACATGAAATTGGAGATAAAAAAAAGAATCCTCACACTACTTCATTGTGACTTTTTTCTTTCTTGCATGCAATGACCACTGGAAGTGAATCAAGAACACCGCACCGAAGCTGACACATGTAATGTATTGAACATGGCAAGGCCTGGTGTAACAGACACCACCACCTAATGAACAAGGTGTCTTACAGCAGGAAACACTGGATCTCCGTGCTGATCTGAGGTGATCACCTTGCTCCCCTCAGCATGGAAATCTGGTGCCCTTGGTGGAGGCATGGTTATGATGAACAGCAAATATCCATTCCGAGTCTGTAGAATGACTTGCAGAATTTTCATGATTTGTAGATAAGCAGCTATAGTTGAGAAAGTCAAAAGATTTTTGAGATGGGTACTCCTACATTTTGTCACAGACTTAATATCAGTACTCCCTCAAATACATTAATTCTGTGTTATAAGAAAAAAAAAATCTTTTTAAATTGCATGTTCACTCATTATTCAGCCTAAAATATTTCTGAAAATTATTTTCCCTATCTTCAGATAGAGGTGAATGTAACATCTATCCAAAATAAACAACATCTTCACTAAGAAGTAAAGGAATAAGTAACCCAAAGAATGCCTTTCTCTTGCACTTATCAGTGATCCTGCAGCTGGCATTGAGGGAAAAAAAAAAATNTACTTGGCTGTGAGTATTAAAACATTGAACATTTTTGCAGCTTTATACTTACTCTAGTACATTCTATTTCTCCTAGCTTAATAAAACTTTGGTCTATAAATAAGCACCTCATAGCATCATCCCTGTTTTCAGCGGTTTGGAATATGCTAGCATATGCCCTTTTGGGAAATTTTAAATTGCCTTCCAATCTTTTGTCAGAAGTAGTATATCCTGTGCCTCTGAACAGATTTTCTTTTCAGTATAAAAGATTATTTCTTCAAACATAATAGTATCCATAGTGTCATTTAATTTTCTTTCAAGAAGAGTCCTCCCCTTCAGTTTAGCTTTGATTTTGCTTCTGAAAACTGTACTTTAAGCTTTTCAGATGTGTATACGTACAATTTTGAAAGGCTGGTTCATTACTTTTTTCCAATTATTTCATCAACTGATCATACAATATGTGATGAGATTGAAATTCCAAGGAACAAGTGATATAAACCTATAAAAACATGAAAATGCCAATCAAAAGCCAAATAAATCTTAAACACACTACTCATTTCAAAAGAATGCAGTATATTGTGCTTTTATATTTCTATATTTGTGTTTTCTCTGCTAACAGGCAGGAGATTAATCTTTCAGATCTAATGACCAGCCTCTGTGTCCTGTTCTATGAAGAGGCACAATAGAACGAATAATACTTGGAAAAGCGTGGAGCCACAAATGCAAAGCAGAATGAATCTACCTCATTCAAAATAGCTTAGGCAGACTATTTGAATGTGCTACAATCACAAGTTTTGGCAAAGATAATGATGAGCAACCCTCAATAGATTTTTCATTCCTCTAGAAATTTGTGTCTGCAGTTACTTTTCAGTAATTCCATAAAATCCAAAGCTAACTGACTCCTTTTACTGGTGTTTTAATTGAAGTATCAGGAACACATACAGAATATTTTAGCTAATTTTAGGACATATTCACAGTGCTTTAATGGAATTTCATTAAAACTCGCTGCAGGTGCAGTAAAATTTGCAATTTTGTTTTTGACTCTTTGTCTTCTATGAGCGATGTATCTGAAAAATGCTAAATCGTGAAAGAATCTATTCAGTAAAATTAAGCTTTTCCAGTGCTGAGTAATTAAAGCTCTGCAGGCTTCCATGGTTCTGTACAGAGCTTAATCCTCACTGAAATTTAAAATTAAAAAAAAATCTTTTTACCACTATTACAGGAAGTCTTTATTAGCTTTGCATTCTTGACCCTTTTCCCAACAAGTCATTAGAAACCTGCACACTGCTACACAGTGGGGGAAGAGGGTCTTGTAGCCAGAGCGCTGCACCGACGTTCAGATGATAATGCTCCCATTTCAAGGGGCTGCCACATACGTCGTATATGACCTTTCCTCTCTATCTTCGTTGTCAAAATGTGATCAATAACGTATCATTAAGGCACAGGAGATACAGAATGCCAGAAGACCTGTACCCCCTTATAAAAAGAAGTAAAACACCCAACAGCTTTAATACACTTACATGTAAAAACAGCTGTAAATTTACAAAAGGGATTTAACACCTCCAGGAACTGAGTTCCTGTCCAAATAAAGAAGTGTTGAAGGATATAGATAGCTAATCATTATATTGGGAAGCTGGATGTGGTATTGTGACTGCATTTATGATAAAGTATCATTGATGTCTTTCTACAGCTATTTTTAAGGTAGCTTGCCAATTCCACAAAATGAATCTATAGGCTGAGCAAAAGTAATTGCATGAAGTTAATACACTATAGTGTCTTGCAGTAGATGAAAAAAAAAAAATGCAAGCTTTCTTTCACAGTTTTTCATTTCTTCCAGTCTAAATTAAACTTCAAACATTGTACGGTGCATAGAGCCTGGAGCTTCCACTAATATACCTGTTTCCACAGGAAGAAGCAATTGTTTCTCAAGACATGATGGTGTAAAGAACAGAGAGAGAGTGGTGATGAATTTGATAAGGAGAGCAAACGCAGAATTCTGACATTCTTGCATTCTGCGTCCTGCTTTGCATTCTCGTGTCATGTACAATGTCCGTGATAAATAGATGTTTACACAAATATACAAGTATGCCAAAAGAAAAAAAAATCCCTTGTTTCTCACATGTGCATTAGGTCTCAGCAAAACACAAATCAAGTGATGAAATAATCTTAATGCTAATCTACCTTTGTATATTTTGTTGTTTGCTGTCATTTCTACCACAAACATCAAAAGTATCCCTTCTCTGAACACTGGCAAACCAAGCGGCAAATGCTTCACTGGTGGTGTCCAGTGTTACTGGAAGCTACCACGTTCCAGTAGAGGACACGTTAACATCATTGCCTCTAATTGCCTCCGAGTGGAGTCCAAACAGCCATTTTGGACCCACGTATGAAGAATGGCTGCAGATGGACATTGGTAAACTAAGAAGCAGGACTGACAACATCGAAGGTGAGAACTCGAATGGTACGGAGTAGAACAAACCATGTGCAATTTGGTTGGTAAAGTAGCAATGTAACATGCCTGTGAGAGAACAGCACCCAGCCACTTTGCCTGCACTTATATGACAGAGGACAAGAAGAATCACTGAAAACAGCAAGCTCTGAGTTGTGCTCTGAGCACCTGCAGCCACATCTGTTGGAATATCATGCAGAAGTTCAGCATAACTGATCAGTGAGACAGATTGCACCCAGCACATCATGGGAGTACACGCATGTGACAGCAGAATAAACATCCTTAAACTTGTTGCATTTTGGCATGCCACTGACATCTTGCTAATTCAATGGAGACCAACACTGGCTGTAGAAACAGTTGGGTAAACAAAGTGTTAAAGGATGTTTGAATTTGATCCAATAGAGAAGTGAAGAGTGTCCAGACAACAAAGGAATATATGGATTAGTCACACACTTTGTTCATGCGATGCCTCTGTTCAGCTAAACTTGCCCTTCCTGACCTGCCTTCAAGATATGTTATCATATTTTCTCTGAGTATTATTTTGGAAAAAAACAAGACAAGAAATTCTTTTTTATTGATTTCTTCTGTCAGGTTTCTTGATGTAGAAGTACNAGTATGTACACATGTGATGGAGGAGATAGAATAAATGGGCTTCTTGAAATTATTCAAAGTTCATTCCCTATATATTTCATGTACTTCTACTTCAACCTACTTTACAATAANCTTTCCTAATTGTTAATTAAATATTAAGTCTTATTTAATTTGTATTTAATTTGTATATCTGTGATGTAGCTAAATGCTACCAGAGCATGAGTCAAAGCTCTCCTTAATGACCGGCCAATGAAGTCACTACTAGTAGAAGTACATGCACATTCATGCAGAAATGTATAACAACTGAATTTAATTCATGATGCATTTTTCCCTTCTTAACAAATTGCAGATAGGTTTCTTATCCTGCCCTCTAACACCTTTGCACACGTTACTGTATCATTAATACTAAACCAATGTTATATCCCCACATGCAGAGAAGGCTGTGTGGTTTCTTGCATAACTTTGAAAGAAGAGGACTGGCCACAAAACAAAAAATGTAGCAGGTATGTACACTGCCACCTCTAACCAGAGAGAGTTTTGATGTCTCCGAAAAGAACATTCAAGAAAGTTATTTAAAGAAATAAAAAAAGACACCTACGCTCCTTTAAGAGAAGGTCATATGTATTGTGTAAGGGAGTCGACAATAGTTACCATCTACTAGACATATTTATATAATAAACATAAAAGAGAGTGGTTATACTGAAACTGAATATTTTATTTTGTCAGAGAATAGGTAAGGATAGAAGAAAGGATCATATGCAGCACCTGACTGCTGCAGAATGTGGAATCACAGCGTTCATCTATAATTTACAAGTTACTGCTACTGTTCGCATACTGTTGGATCATATAGTTTTTACGCCAGTAGCCAGGGTAACATACAGAAGGTTTCTTATTCTTCACAAGACAGTGTGGATGATTAGTTGTATTTCTGGAAATCTTAAATAAGATTATAGAAATATGCAAGCCTACGTATCATTGTAAGTAGCACTGTTTGACAGAGTTAGTTCAAGACCACTGAGTTCTTGTGAAATTGTGTATGATCAGGGCAGGGGAAGCAAAGAAACCATTCAAACTGAAAAGAGAAATTATAAAGCAAGAAATAAAAGCAGATATTTTTCTCCACACAAACCAAGTATAAATACATTAAAAGATTGTTTTATCCAAGTTGATATTACATTTTAAAGAGAATTCTGTATAACATTTAGGAAAAATGTGCGTGAAATGATCGGTTATTCAAATGTTGGGTTCTCTTCTTGACCTCAGTTGAGTGTCGAGAAACAACTGACAGCTCAGCCACACAGTGCTTCTTGCACTCCTTATCATCGGGAAGATACACACACAGTGAAGTGTGTGTTAATGCTCTCCATTGCAAAAGGAAAAGCATGCATTCTCTATAACAAATATCTTGGGAAAAGAAGCTTCTTGTTGTCAAATATTGAGTTACTTAATCAATAGGCAACAATGTAGAAAGTAGAAGCACTCTAAAATACCATACCTCAGCAGATCTGAAAAACAAGAGTTCAGCCTTTGCAGTGAGAGAGTGCATGTTTGTTTCCTTCTTTTCAGGAAAAAGGCAGTCACACAATAATAACTGGCCTCAGCAGAAGCCTTTACACATGTAACATTTAGAAAATTATCATATGATTTAGACATCTAAGAGCAGATTTGGAAAGCCTTCCCTCAACTTTTCCTAGTCTAAAGAAAAAACAGTCCTATATTCTTATTCGGAAAACAACAAGCCTCAATATTTTCATGGTTTAGGAATGTTTAATCATTTTCAAACATGCTGCAAATACTGAGGGAAAAAAAAAAAAAAAAAAGTGGATACTTTGCTAGGTTGCAATTTGCATTTAAAGTCATTTAAACAAAGCAGAATGATATACAGTAGATGTCAATTTCCATGATTCTCTGTACTTAAATACAAACTGAATAACGCAAACATCACATTTTCTCTGGTTTCTACGCTACAAATGTAGTTTATTCCCATTCTTAGTCCAAAACAAAAATATTTCCATGACAGGTACTTTGTTGACTTTTCTGTTCAACTCTACTTTTAGAATGTTTTTATCTTGAATGTTTACACTTATATATACTGACTTCTTCTAGATCAAGGATCTTTTTCTCAGTTACCGAGCCCTTGCCAAGAAGCAGCAATCCTACAAATATGATGTCAAAATCTGTTCCTACTGCCAAAACTCTCATTTTCAGGAAGCACAGAGTAGATAAGGGAGGTACAGAGAAGACTCAGATCATTCACATTTCTTCCCAGTTATCACAGAGGTGTATTCACTGGAGCATGAGCACTCTAAGGAACAACCTTCCTGATTGTTGTGACATTTCCAGCAAAATTCAGAGGGTTTATAACAGTAGTTTCCTTGGTTAGCTCTCTCTCTTTGGGATAGGACTAAATTCTTGGCTCTTCTGTTATTATGATAGGACATCTGCAGGTTACTAATTCTGCTACTGAAAGACACAACTTATCTTCGTTTTGGTTTGGACTTTGCCACTTCTCCACACATTCACATGCTAAGAGGATTCTGGCTTTGTGCCAGAGCCAAGGTGTAAGATTTGTGCCTTCCCACTGCATCATCAGGAAGGCAGCAAGACAGCATTCAGCACACACAAAATCACAGAACTTTTTCCATAGGACACTGTCTTTAGGAAGAATTAATGACAAAAACCTGAAGAACCATGACATTATTCAATAACAGAGTGACTACAGAGACAGGACAAAGGGACAGTGCTGTCTCCAGATGGCTTGCACAATCAGCTGCTTCCAGAGCAACTGCTGATGCACCTCCTTGCAGAGAAGTGCAATGTCTCTGCCAGCCAAAATGCAATTGTGTACCAGCATCTCTAAAACAAGATTTTAGTGCTCTACGGAGCCACACAACATAGCAAGACAGAATACGTGGTGCTACAGCTCACGATAGTTTTTACGAACTGCCACAGGTGTCATTCTGATACCTGGAGGAGTCTGCTTATGACTTCCCTGACATTTAGCCAGGCTGCTGGCAGGCTCTTTTGTCCACAGATGCATATGGTGCATTTTCAAAACCAATTTTAAGTTAGCTTGGAGTCCAATTGACCTGCCCTCCAACCAAATTATTTGTTGGTGAAAATTAAGATCCAAATCACTTGAGACTGCCAAATGGAAGGTACAACTCCCCACACATCATTTTTTAAAGGCAGAAAAGAAGCCAAATGCAAACAGGTTAATGCAATATATACAAGAAAGAAAAATAAGATTAGAAGTGATGTGCGTGCCAAGAGGCCTTCTGCAGGCAAGGGAAAGAAGAGAATAAGGTTAACATCTTTGATTTTTCCCCTCCCCCTCCACTAGAGTTGAGAGGAGTCGTCACAGCAGCAAGGTCAATTCTAATCTTATTTCCTTATTTCTCACAATTATTTCATTACCTTCATTCTCATTTTTTAAACTTTGCAGCAAACATATTTTTTCCAGACATCTTTGTAATTTAGGATTAGTTAAATATCATAGCAGCTCATGTTAAATAATTAACATGAAAGATACAAGGGAATAAACCTCATTTAAACAATAGCCACCTGCAACAAATATTGTGAGGAAATGTACCCTTTTCTTCTTCTGAATGGTTGCTGCCTCTATCACGAAAACATTAACATCTTGCACACACAAAAAAATGATGTAATTATCAAGAATTTTCTCTATTTCTGTTCTCATTATTGCTGATTACCAGAAATTATCAGGCAAATAGCAGCATTCTCTTTTTATGATCAATTTATTCACCCTCTATCTGATTTCTTTGGTGATGAACTGAAATTTAGGCTCTTGTGTCTATGGCACTTTGAGAGAGAGAGGGAGCAAAAATGGGGACAGAGAGAGAAATTAAACGGTGAGTGTGTGTCAGAATGTTAAATTATTCTTGCCAACTTACAATTTTACTTCAAGTCCTGCAACAATTTAGATTTTTCTTAAAATCACAGTTTCTAGAATCAGCTGATTAGTCCAGACTTCACTTATTAATTATAAAAATAAATAAAAACAACTTCTAAAAAAAGCAAAAAGTTTGAAAGCATATTTTCAAAATAAGCTTGAAATGACTGAAAACCTTAGTAGCCACATAAAAACAAAATAATCCCCCCCACTAAAACAAACAAACAAACAAAAAAAGCTTAGTAAGAGACCCCAGATCTCATCTCATTTCAAAGCCACTCTCATAATTTTGGGTTGATAACTCTGATTTTCCAACAGTAGGACAAGACTCTGTTACCATGGCAGCTGGCAAGAGATGGGGATTGCTCCCACTTCTATGCCAAAGCACAGCCAAGGTTTAGCAGTTGCAACAAAAGCTATCCGGGAACACTGCTTTAAAAAGAAAAAAATAATAAAAAATAAAAAATGAAAAGCACCCAAAACCCAGTGCTGAGTTCTGTATTGCCAGAGCTATACTGCCATTATTATCCATCTACCTAATTTAAATCTATTTGGCATACATCTTTGCAAGGTGCATTAAATCTTCAGATTATTGCATAGATAACCCTTTTGCTCCTGTGAATGTTAGGAAGGCTTGAGGCACTTCATGTTCCGTTGTTTAGGGCACAGCTGAGCAGGCTCAACTTCTGCCTGGGAGGACACCCCCACCCCAGCCCCCTCCAGGGAGCAGTTCCCCGCAGGCACGGCTGCAGCTCCCATAAAGACCAGGCAAAATGATTTGCTTTTCAAAATGGAGGGAAAAAAAAAAAAAAAAAACTATTCTCAGCCTGAGACTTTGCATTTTAAGCTTTAGCCTGAAGCAAATTATTAAGGCAGAGTTACTGTCTAAATCCCTGGAAATAGGGGTTTATAGTGAAAATACTGACAGATCCATAACTATAGCCATGCAAATAGAGCAGATAAAAATATGTATAAATGATAATGTAATTTAATGGCTTAAAGAATTTTTACTGGTGAGGAGGGTAACGTCTGCTTTATTTCGACAGTGTAAAATGTCAGAGCAGAATCCAAGGATGTAGCAGAGTCATACTCTATACTTCTTGGAGATTATTTGACAAGAACAATTTCAGTGTTCTATGTAATGCACTTACGACAAATTTAAGTGATGAATTGATGCCTGAGAGACAGTGCAGCTAGAATTAGGAGAACAAATTCTCTTGTTATGGGAGCAGCTACAGGCCAGTTCAATGCTGATAGGCGTACTAAAAGTCAGGTAAAAGAAATTTGAAAAGAGTATTCTGTCAGTGGCAGTGAAAGTGGAAAGCTATATATTTATTAAGCCATAATGTCACCAGGTTATACTTCCAAGTACCTCAGAGGCAGTGACTCCTCAAAGTCTGTGGGTACAAGAGAAGGATCAGAGTCTTCTTGGAAATGTTGGTTTGCTGAGAAAACCAAACATTACTATACAACTCCAGATGTCACTTTCAGTCAAATATCGTATTGTTTCATTGATTGCCTCTAATATGGAGCAATATTGAACAAAGTGTTTAGTAAAAATGAACCTTCATTTAGTAACAGTGGAATACAGTCAGGCATTATTCAAGAAATCTGATTTTTATTCCCTTTTCCATGCTCAGTAAATAGCTAGAGCCATGTTGAAACGTGCAGTTACTGGAGGTCAAATCCAGCCAGTGTTCCCAACACAGCATTTCGGGGGAAGATATACATCCATAAAGAATGCTGCTCTGCCATTAAAGCATAACACCAGAGAAAAACCATATGCAAGAAATGTCTCACAGAAACTTAAAAACGAATCATGCCATCGTCTAAAGATCTTCCAGACAGAAATCTGGTGCAAGCTTCCTGTTCATCAACATTATGAAAAGCACAAAGATATTTTTTCAGTGGTTTTCAACACAGGTGAACTGGTGACCTGCTGCTGAAGACTCATGAGCTGAGAAAATGCATTTCTTTTATAGGATATAAAAAATCCTAGAGATCTCAGTAAGCCAGTCAGCATGGAAAGAGACGAATCTGGGCTTATAGGGCTTTCAGAATGATCAGAGTTTGTAAGACTATGTGGTTTTAATGTATTGTTTTAAATTATTTTCTGTTGAAAATGAAACACTCATAGCACTGAAGCAGACATGTACAGCAACAGTTCAATGCACTGCATCTTTGAGACTCACCACAGAACTGGCATCAGAAGAGATTTAGATTAGGATACAGTCCAACGTGGAAAGAGAACAGAGATCCATGTTGCTTTGTCTCAGGCCTCACAAAAACTGAAGAAAGGAGTAACACTTGCTATCAGAAGAGCATCTTGGTATTAACCACAGAAGAGTACACCAAAACATGCTACTCTTCTGTAGCAGATTTCATCATTAATGGCTTGGAATTCAACCAAAAATTGTAATCTGCATCAAAAAAAATTTCAAAGAACAGCAGGAAAAGCTGATTGCCAAGTTTCTACCAAAGTTATTTTTCAGGACAGATGATATGGAGCTAAAATATAACTCTTGCCTCTAACTTGAGATTTTATAAGTGGAATCCATGAAGTCTGGATAGAAAATTCAGTCCTGTACATTCTGAAGACTGATCCTCACCCAGCAGATAGGAAGCACCAGTACTTTATTACACGCTGCTTACAGCTATTGCCTGTTGCCCTGATACATCATGGTATCATAATTTGTGCAATTACTGCCTCAAGCAGATCATGTAGCACACTCTTGGGAATGATGATTTAGGGAGATGAGACACATGGCTGATAAATACTAAGGGGAGAGCTGTCTAACATACAGGAGTTGTAAAGTTTTGCCTGATATATGTGCTCAAAATAGTCCTTGTAATATATTGCACTTTTTTTTTGGCCATTTGCAAAGCAGAAAATATTTTTCCTCCCAGAGTCTGGAGAAATACACAAACAGAAGTGCAAGATATCGTTTACTCTGCACAGGCATACCTAAGTTCAGGATTTGCAGACTTCAGTGTTTAAGGGGTGATATCCCTATGAATATTGTGAATAAATTAAGAGTGAAGATCCGAGTGCATATTCAGACTAAGAATCACACTAAAAGAAGTTCAAGATGAATGCAGCAGAACTTACTGCTGTTATTGCGTCTTCTAAGCTTTGGGTATTACTGAAGTTTGAAGGTAGGATGAAAAAGATTGTATGTTTGTAAATGCAGAAAATATACACTTTTTCCCCAAATTCTTCATATTTAGAGTTCATTGTAATTGAATAATTATATCAGAAATAAGAAATTATTCAATACAAATACAAAAATTCTCTTAATCAAGAAGAAATGTGATCAATAATTCAGGTAGCATCTCCATAAAATTGTGCTGTTGAGGCTATGGAGTAATATACATATGCTTGTGGACATGATGAAATCTTCATGCTTAAGCTTCTGGGTGACTTACGCATCTTTGATGCATTTAGGAGGTAACATGGAAATTATGTACTGATCCCTCCCCACCTCCACCACTCTTTCTTCTAAAGGCTATTCCCACTAACACTTAACTTTACCTCCTGTCATTATAGTCAATGTTTTTATTTTTTAAAAAGCATGGAGAAAATGTCTAGCCATTTAAATTAGAAGTTAAAACAGAAATTATCCAAAACTGCATTAATTCTTAGGGATCTGAAGTCAATAATTAAAGCAAGAAAAAAATATCACTGCTACATTGTTTAATTCCATTATTTCTCTATTTTATCAAAAGTCACTCTGGAATCCTCTCTCCCTGAAGTGATCAAATTAATCTGAGGCATTTAGAGCAGCGACCATGTGGTAGCTTGCAAAGCAGTGGTTGTTCACAATAATTTGGGCACGGCAAGTAGCCAAAGGACTGCTCACAAACATATGGTTGTTTATTTCCACTAACCAGCACTAATACAGGCTGTTTGCTACATTACTCTAGAAATATAACAAGCTTCAAAAAGGAAAACAACCACAAGTGCACAAAGAAAGAGACGGAGAGGAAGAGAAGGAAAGAGGAAAACAGCCCAAAACAACATGTAGAATCGCTGGCATCCTGAATACCAAAATGATTTGCTAAATTATTTTTTTCTGTCACTCAGCAAATCCCCAAAGACTGTCTCAAGCTCTATCTAGTGTGTTTGGCTCCTTTGTTTAATCACATCTGAAATGGCATTTTCTAGTGTCGTATATCAGCTGAAAAAGTTTTGCTGTTGTTCTGAAAACATTGATCTATGCTTTATAGAAAAGGCCGTAAGAAGTGTCCTTCTGAGAAAAGAAAACATGATAGAGTGAAGTCCACCTAAGCAGCATGAAGAAAAGTGTAAATTTATTTCGGTAAGTAATAAATTTACTTCAAAACATATTTTATTGCTCTAACTCTTTCCATTAACTTAGATTCTTTACTATTTGCCAACTGCCCCAAAAGGAATATTCAGCAAACTGCCATAGGGTGTTTGAAGCCAAACAAAATAATCATTTTTGAATGAAAATCATATCAGCAGAAAAAGTAAAAATAGTCAGAGTCCTTCCATCCTCACGAAAGCCCAGTGTTCTAACCTCCCTGAGCAATCTTGGCTCGTTTCGCTCGGACTGGAGACATCCCTGCACCCCAACAGCAACTCCCAAAATATCCTGCTTCCAAAATGCCCTACCTGATAAAAACACTCCTCTCTCAAAGGAAGTCGACACTCTGGATGGATAGACCAAAAATCTGAACACATTGTGCAGCATAGTTTTTTGAAAACAAGTGTGTAATTGGAACGAGAGGTTAGGAACCTGGCCCTCTGCTGAAAAACATCCCCCTCCTGGACCCCCAGAGCACAGTTTCACTCTCTGAGCAGACAAATTTAAGGTGAAAGGAGCTGATGTTGAATTATGGTCTTAAAAAAGAGTAATTCCCTCTGATGGGATCTCACTAGGGATCCTCAATAGCTCATTTGAAACTGCTGCTGTACAAATCATAGTCATCACAAGATCTGTTGTATGCTAATGAAGAACACTGACTCCACTGCTCAGTTATTCACGATTAAATGACATGATTTACACTCAGTAACTGCAGCTAGGGATCACAGATTCTGAGGCTGCCACAATGAAGCAACAGCAAGGGAGTAATGTTTGGATTTGGTACTCAGTGAGGATANTTTTTTTTTCTAGAGAAGAGAGAAGATCATGATAAATTCATAAGCAAAATATTCATTTACCCTCTTCTAATGAAAAATAACTGAATGTTTTTTGAATCAAATTTTATGAAATATGCAGTCCTTTCTTGAGTATATATAGAGAGCTTCAACATAAATTGAACTGTATCCTGGGGTTTAAGCTCAAAAAAAAAGACAACTAGATAAGAAGAAAGCTGACACAACCTTATCTACAGTAGTGCTAATGATAATAGTTAATTATACTAGAGGATAGGCTGTCATTTTTAAATTTGCATATACAGTAGGCTTATTAATAGTGATCACTAGTTTTCATTTATCAGGCATTCCCCTAACAAATTCCATGGAAACAAGGAAATGAAGGCAAAACAGGACAGGAGAGAGAGGATATCAAATTTCCAATCCTGATTAGGGAACAATACAACTTTCACGGAAGCAACTAAAACTTGAAAAAAAAAATGCCAATTATCAACATCAAGTGATTTTTTTCCCAGCAGTGGAAATACAGTGAGTAACAACTGTGATTGTCGGAAGGTGGATATGTGCCAAACTTTCACAAAAGCAAGAGACATGCTGGGTAGGGAGAGGAAGGAAAGAAAGGAAAAAACATTGCCGAAGCATCATTAATGTTTGTAAACTCAAGTTGCTGTAGCAGACAGCAGGACTGCAGAAGAAATTCAAGGCAACAATCAGAACAGTCACTGACCTTCCTAAATTATTCAGAAAGTGTCATTTGTTTGCGCTCTGAAAAATTACTTGAAACACACAATGAAGATTTGGATCCAGCTTATGGTTTTGGATAGACAAAAACTCTTTCATCGTGACACACTGAGCCTAATTTAATCTTGCAATGGAACTCTCCTAACCATTCCAGTGGGTGTTTTCTTCCACTCACTTTAAACCACTACTGATGTGTTGCAGTGCATCGACAGATGGGAGGACAATCATACTCTTCTTTGCTCATATAATATGCCAGATTAAGCAGCAGTGAAACAACTGAATAAATCTGATGACAGCAGAACTTTTCTCCTCTTGGGAAGTATGTACCTCAGGTTGTCCTTCTAAAGATCCTAGCTATTCAATTTAGTATGTTAAAGCCATAGAAGGCAGCTTGGAGATAGTAAAGATCGGAAGAAATCAGAAGGTGCAAAAGCTAAATAGCATAGGATATAAAGATCTATACACCAAACATAAAATTAAGGTCAGCTGTAGGATATGCTTAAAATTGCTCTTCTGACACACCCTGGCAAGGGTGCTAGAACCAGGCATGGAAAATACTCTGTACTGGTATTCCTCCTTCCTTAAACCCAGTTATTGTTTACCTATTTTGACCCTTGGAAGGCAGCATCACTCAGGGGAATGGATGGTAGAAAGCAGACTTGCATTTATGGAGCTCAAAAGACAGTTTGTGTAGCTGATAGGTTGCTACCTACTCTCTGAGAACTCCCTGACACCAAGACCATATCTTATGGAAACAAAAAAAAAACAAAACAGAACAAAACCATTTTGATTAATTGTGATGTGTTAAAACCCTTCAGTCTACTTAGGAATCTCAATAAAATGAGTAAATGTGCTGGACTTTTTCAAAATGCCAAATAAATATATCAAAAAAAAATATGTTGCTTATAATAATACTGACTTAGAGCAGATTTTTTTCCACTTTAAAGACTTTTTGGCTTAAGATCCCAAAGTCCTTTCAGGCAGAACTTCTGGAGAACAAGGAGACTTTGCCTAAGAAAAGCCTTAGTACCTGATTTTGGTGGCAAACTGCCCTAGCTCTGAGATACACTCTTTCTAGTAAGTTAGTACATAGTGTTATGCTTCTCTTTCTTTTCAATGATGGGCTTGAACTATTTCTCCATATTTTAATATCCCCATAACTTCACCTATTCAAAAATCATGATGCTACTTTCCCATCACTATGTTTTTGCACTTTCCATCCAGTATTGCTATGCTTTGAACTGGAAAATACTAGAAGCAGCTTAGACTTCAGAGGTTTGTCAATTTATATAATTTTTTTTTCCTACTAATTATCAACTACCAGCTTCTTCATAAACATATTTTATAGAGATAGACATCTAACTTTCAAAGCATGAATGCTACATTAAACATGTACAGCACTGTATCACATGTCAAATTATAAGACTATTTGTTACCATTTCATTCTTTTATACTAACTCCTAAATTCAGTCCAAGGTTTCTCTGCCTTAAAAGGCATGATAAGTATAAATTTCTGGAAGTGGGCTTTTTCTCCATTATTCATATTTAAATTAAGTTCCCCTGAGATGAAAGAAAAGCAAGGATTTTTTATCAAGAGACTAATAATACAACCAGTGAAAAATCAAAGCATTTTTATATTGAATTTATAAATCATGCCAGCAGTAACCAAACTGTTTAAATAATATATAGAGTTTAACTATAACATACTTATTGGCATAAGTAATTTTAGTGCTTTTTAATGTAGCAAATCACTCAGAAAATATTCTCAGTTATTATTAGCATACTCAAGTTTAGAGAGGTATATGCATTGTTCACTCCATAATTTGGTAGCAGTGGCTGAGTCATAAAACTTCATATTGTATACCAATTGATTTACGATTTCCTAAAGATGCTTGGATACCCTGACAAATTATCAATTTATCTTTGCATTATAAGCCCTTACCTGCAGATAAAAAAACATGTCATTAAACACAGGAACAGGAATTAATTTAAATTAACTTGTGTGAGAGCACACACATGTATTTCTGTATAGGTGCGCATTTGTGTTTATCATCAAGATATTAAAATACACCCTTTTCACTATCACTGCTATTTACTACTGTATTTATCTCAAAGTCAGAACGTAAAAGCTTGATAACAGTGACAACACAAAATTCTGAGGGCCGGAGTGTACAATTTGGGGTTGTGACTGAGTCAAGCAAGAATCCTGAGCAGATTTTGCGGTCTCATCCTGTTCAATCTCAACGTTGAGCCACTGTCTGCCTTCACCTACCCCAAACTGCAGAATCTGCAGCTCTTTATGAAGCAGCGGTACTGCAATATTTAGAGGGCTTGGAAACTAGCTTTGTAGCTTCCCTTGTTCCTCTCTACAAAGGAGCCACAAGAGAGGTTACACAGCGTATAGCTCAGACATTTTCTAAACAATTAGGTGGAATCCACTTAGAGCATTCAGTGTGAGAAGAGACCAGAGCTCAGGGAGTTCAAACCAGACATACTCTATTGTCAGCCTCAGTTACGTGACATGACATTTTAATTAGAAGGGGTCAAAACTGAAGAATTTGTGTCAGGACCCAGATCTGAACTTTCCCAGATTGCTGTAGTAGTAAAAGGTTAAATTGGGTGTTGTTTCTCAGTTCCATCCCTCATTTTCATGGTGGAAATACTTATCTATTTGCATTATTAGCAATACTCGCCCTGTAACTTTAAGAAGTTTTACTTAAAATTTCAGATATTATCTCCACTTTTTCTTCCAATGACAAATTCCTGTTCAGCCAATGCAGCTATTGTACTAGAAAACTCATTATTAGAAGTACAAAAGTTTTGAAGAAATTACACTTTAGAGGGATTTTATTTTGTAATTTTGCTTTTTTTGTTTGTGTGTGAACCAAGTGATTTACTTACAGAATTTCAAGACAGAAGAAGTAACTCAGAATACACTGGAAATAGTTGAGGCCTCAGGTTTAGAAGACAGAAGTCCCAGAAGCCCAAGTTTTTAGCAGTGCCAAATTCAGCTTTTTGTGCAGTTTTTATGCTACAGTATAAAATTAACTGTCTTGTTCTATTAAGGGCATTCTATTATGAGATCTTCTGTAGTGAAGAGACTTGAGATGTAATAGTAGGTTTAAAAAGCCTGGAAACCATCCTCTAGCTTCAGTTTAAAACCAAAACTTTGTTTATCAAATAGCTTGAAAAGACTAGTTCTCTAGATGTCTAAACACTGAAAATGGCAAAGTCTGCAAAAAAGTCAGATTAAAGTCAAAACAAATGTCTTCATGTAAATAAGAAAGAGATAAACACAGTCACTACAAAAATAGCATCACAAAACCTTTGGTATAGTTGTTTGAGATTGTTTAACCATTGTACAGCAGTCTTTGGATGTTGACCACAAAATATGAGTTCAGGAGAAAAGAAACAGTAGTACCATCAAGGTCTTTTTTGTTAGAGCAGTGTTACCAAAACTGCAGTCTTGCACCCAAAAGCAAAGATACCTACTGACAAGCATGCCAGAATTATACAGCATACTTGGAAAGCAGGAAGATTGCATCTCATACAGGAGTATGCTAAGATAAAGTCTAAATATAGGCTGCAAGAGAAGTCCAAGAAGCATTATTTCTCCAATAGTTTAATACTTCTAGTGTGTACCTTTTCAAATAAACTGATGGCTCCTTATAGTGTTCCTCCGTAATTTGCTCAAAGGGAATTTTGGTCCCCTTCAGAACTTACTCAAACACACAGATGTTTTATAGGAAATATATTCTGATTGATTTCACATAGATAAGACCCTGAAACTGGCCACTCTGTTCCCTGACATCTAGCACATCTACCTGCATATCAAACAACCATTTCTCTATACTGTGCTAGCCTTCCCCCTATGATTCCCTTCATCTCTTTGTGAAATATATGAGTGATTTGCATCTAAGTTCTAGTGGACAGGGGTGCTTGTCTTGATTTTATTTTAAAGCATCAGGGACACTTGTGATGCCTTACAGATAAATAATATTATAACCTTAAGTTCACAGGGTCCATAGCACTATGGTAACCGGAGGAAAAAGAAAGAGGTTAGCTGAGCAATTCTGATCCCTTTCATCTTGCCCAACCAAGAGACTAACATTTTTATTGAAATGATATGTCACTCTTATAAAGACAAATCTTTCAACTGTCATCTTTTATCCTTGGCTGAAAAAGCTTATTCATACCAACTCTGAATTTCCCCATCCTTCAAGTCATGTCTACGGCTAGAGCATGCCCAGTCACTTTATCCAGGTCATTCAAATCACCTATTAAATTCAGTCCGATTGGAGGGCACACTCGAATATCTCAGGGGACTGTCATGACCTTGTTACATTAGCCCTTAAAATGGATATAAATTCTATTCCATGGTCCAGCAGACATGGGTCCTATTCTTGGTTCTACGACACACATTTAGAGAAAAAACACTCTGAAGGCCAAAATATTCCAAAATAGAAGCCATTAGGAAAGCTTTAAATCTCTGTGTATGCTCCTGAAAAAGCGTCCAGCAAACAGGCCTTGCATACTACCATCAGTCAGAACAGAAAGGGAGCAGGGTGCAGGAAACGTATTTTGTTGAACCACCTACATCACTGGGTAGAACACACCTGGAACATCTCGCAGGAAAAGATGACCACGCTGATAACATCTCCTGTTTGCTGATCTGGGCTCTGAGCTGCTTGTGGGACCAGGATCCAGTTGTATCCCAGGGTCTTGCAGGTGAATGGCTCTAGCTGTTCTAGGTTTTAGCTGTCTCATCTAGCTTGGTAGGAACAGCAGCTGCAGAAGGGAAAAAATACTCAAATACTCATTTGTACATCAGTACATCAGTGCTTTTAATAAATATTTTTTCTTATCTTTGGAATGTTGGTAATTTGAAACGTGTATTCCGGAAAGACTAACCCTCCACAACGTTTCTGTCTGAGGTCAATAGTCAAGCTAAAACCACATCATGAAATTAAATTCTAAACCAGATTTTCAAAAGCCTTGGTTTCAGTTTAACTGAATACCCACAGAATTCAGTGATAAAAATCCTAGCCTTAGAGGGAGCAGTTTTAGGTCAGTACCATGGAACTTCTTCTGCATACTTTTCAAAAACAAGCACAAACATCTCCCTCCCAGCACATTTATAGATTTTATCTCCAGGGCTGCATCTTAATATTGGAGAAAATTTCAGCTTAAAAGTGGATGGAAATAGGGTTGTATAGATATTCCACAGTCCTTAGTCTGCTGCTGCCTTGTCTACAAACGCATGCGTCGCATGGACAAACAATTTATTACAAGCTAGAGAGGAACATTTCTGTCAGTGCCCTTTGACAAAAGGTACCAGCACAACACTGCACAGGGACAAAACAATACAATTTATCTGGTTGTATTTTTGCAAAGAAAAAGGTCAAAGTGGAGACCGAGTTTTTAAGGCTCAGCTCAGAGGAAGGATTAGCTAGGAAAGGTTGTTGATACCCATTGAACAAAGCCTACAGTTACCTTTTGTGCTGTGATAATTTTCAGTAATAGAACAGCAGAGAGGAGAATTAAAAAAGAACAACTGGACCCCTAAATGGTTGACATCTCTGTAAAATCCAGTTGACTGCCGCCTAC
>VXAV01008954.1:77873-97706 GCA_013399715.1 Alectura lathami | reverse complement strand
TGCTTTCACTGTATTTGTTCTTGGTATGTGGATGTGAGGACTGAGATGAAGCTGAGTTTTGCAAAAAACAGTCTCAGACTAAGAAAACTGGTGGAATAATAACCTTCTTTCCTCCCTTACCAATGCTGATTTTAATGAACGTAATTCGCTCAAAGCTGCTTTTCTCTTCAAAGTAAGCCTGAGTTTTAGGAATTCAGATCTTTGAGGAAAAATTTTGCTCAAAAATTTAGCTGAAAGATCACACTGCGGCATGTGATGTTGGATTGCATCAGCCTTGTTTTATTCTATGACACAATTAACCAGTAGTGACACAATCCAAAGTGACTTTGCACAATACAGTGTGTCATCTAAAAAACCTGAAACTAATTACTTAGCTTAGACAAATGTACATTTAAAAACAAAAATTCACTACATTGGGAAGTGAAAAAAAAAAAAAAAAAGGAAAAAGCATATGTCTAAATTATTTATAAATTATACAATCACCATATACACACTAGAGACTGCTAAAGATTTTATCACATCTCTGTCTTATATGAGCACGCATTCTAGGGCAACACTCCCAAATACCTGTTATATGCTAACCACCTTTGCACACATAGCCAAAGATAATCTAATTCGCTGGGAGCGGAACTGATCATTGCCAACACACACACGCATCCTTGCTTTCTTAAATTGATCAAAAGTTGTTTCTCCAGATAGGACTGAGGTCAAATATCACCTCAGATGGTTCCCCTGTTAATGGAGTTCCTGCACACCCCATACACAAAGCCTATCCAGAATTTCCTCAGTGTAGTTTGCTATGAGTTGCAGGCTTTCTGTTCACTGATTTTTGAAATAGGAAGTTTACCTTTATCTCTTTGTGATACTGATTGTACTTTCATAAACGTAACAGACATAATGCAGAGACAAGAATAACATTCACAGGAGGGTTATCGGACAAAACAGCAAGTAACGCATACCTGGTTTAAAAGTTAATTGATGTATTATAACACTACCTAAATATTTCTGTCCTTTCATTTTTCCTCATGCAAAGAGTCAGTATTAAAAGTTCCTTTGTGTCCTCCCTCCACCTCAGCCCACTATTTCTCCAATTATAAAGCTCAACAGAAGGAAAATTCAAAGTTTATATATCAGCACAGAATGTGATTCCATTGCAGGTAGGTGTATTGGGCACCAGGTCAAATGTTGAGATGAATTGTGCTTGACATATTTCAGGGACACTCTTGCACATCTGAATTGCAGAATGTGCTCTATGCCAACATAATTCAGTTGGTAACAGAGGCTTCACACTGACCACGACACGTTTCACATGTACAATCAGTTAAGCACAATGGGATTTTCTTCATAGAACAGATTTCTGTAACATAATGATTTGCAGATTATATTAAGGGTATTGTACACACAAGGTTGAAATCTAAGTGCTATATTTAGCTTCTTGGAGGAAAAAAAGAAAGCAAATCTTACGCTTTTTAACAGGTCTTTCAGAATCATTAAAAACAATAAAATTACCTCCACACTGCTGAAATACAAAATAAATTCTGTAAGATGTAGGATTTGCTAGATTTTTGCAGATATGTACGCCATAGATGCGCATACATGAAACAACTGTATTTTCTATAGTTTATCTAGACTCAGAGGAAAATGCCCTATATAGTGTCTAGAAACACTACTTGCTATCAGCACCTCAAATGCCAGTCATAATCTACACATCTGTAATTCGCCATCAATACTTTCCCTTCATAAGAAAATAAGAAACAATATTCCATATATCCTCTAAAAAAGAAAGCATTTAATTCATATGCCTTTTAAATAGCTATCCCTAACTGTACTCCCACCTATAAATCAAAAACCAGTAAAAGTACCAATATTTTATGCATTGCACCGTAAAAATTTAAAATCAGATTAGAAAACATGGTTGCCATGGCACCTGAGAACTACACTTTCATGCAAAGCAATTTAACAGACGTGAAAGAATTGAACCTTGCAGCAGGCGTGGTATAATTTTTAGATAAACTAAGAAGAATCTGTAAAGATATTTCCAGCTCAGTGATGGCTGGATAGCTTCTTGTTCTGTATTTCAGGAAGCTGCATCTCTATCGCTGCTTCAATCTCTCTCTAAGTGTTGAAACGTTCCTAGGGTGAAATCTTGATGTTATTCAAGTCAATGGGGGTTTTGCCACTGACTTCAAACAAAACAAGGTTTCCCCTTGGCTCTTTGAAGATGGATGACAGAAGGAAACATTTAGGGAGAATAGCGGTTTCAAGCCAAGAAGGTCAGGCTGAACCGCAGTATGGCATTGCATCTTGGGTCATGGAAAATGTTCATGCGGCTTGTTTTTACAAAAGCTGCTTCTCCGGACCCCCTGAATGAAATTTAAGTGGAAAAGGTTCACTGATAAATGATGTTAATTTCTGTTTCATGGTATGACTCTGGGTGTCATACACCATGTTTGCTTCGCCCAGGGGCATCACTAAGGAGAATGAAGAACGAAGAAATAGCAGGAGTACTCTAGCAAATAGGACCCAGAAGTAATAGGGACTGAAAAATTACAGTTTTCCACAAAATTTTGTGACAAAAAAATGCCAACTTTTTGTATTGTTCTTACAGAAACACTACTGTATAGACCACCTTTATCTGACACCACTGACATTTGATTCACAGTCACATCTGAGTTGCTCAGGAAAAATCTACTCATCTGACAACTAAGAACCACCCTGAGAGTCTATTACCTCAGTCTTCACAGGTCTGGGCTAGGCTCTGAAATTGTTTAACACCTACTACTTTCCATTCTGGCAGCTGAATTAATTGTTAGAAGACATTTTTCATTTTTCCAGACATTTTTTAAACCAATCAAAAACCTATAGTCTCAATGCTTTGAAATTATAGTCATTGGTCACTTCAGCGTGACTAAATATTATTAAAGTTTTTTTTTTAAAAAAAAAAAAAAGACACCTGTTCCCAGCAGTTTGTCCTGTACAACTTACGTATCTTGGGTTGTGAGCATATTAATAGTCAGAACTGGATCTGGACACAAGGTTCTGTGCTCACCCAGGAGCAGCAGATATGGGCAACATGCAGTTAGGAAAAAAAGGCAAATGGCAACAGCTTCCTTTGATTTTTCAGTGAGACTGTTCGCTGTGAAAGAAACACTCCTAAACAGACTTCTGATCATGTCAGTATCACAGAGGGTATCATACACTAACAGAATTTCAGAAGAAAGCAGGCCAACAAACAGGGAATCTGCCCCAGTCAGGTGGCTTGATTGCTGTTATTCTGCAGCCCCACGGGATTGCTGAGCAAGAGAAAAGATAAAGGAGCCCTTTGTAGATACTTGCAATGACACAGCACACGTGCACACACATCATGTAACACCTTTCACTTCTGATCCTTTGCTGCTGGGGCTTAGTTTTGAAAGAATTATCTCACTTTATAACACAGAGGAATGCCAGTGGTTTAAGCAAGGCTTTTATGTTGCTGTAACTCCCCTTAAAACAGCACTGGAAGAAGCAGGAAAAAGAAATCACCAGAGTCCCACTCCCTCAGTGAATCACTGAGTTTTGCCAGGAAGAATTAGGTACTGTATTGGGACAGCGGTGTAATACGTTGCATCAAGTCTGTCCAAAAGCGAACTGCTGGGACAACATCCTGACATCAGGATGAAAGGCCGCATTCTTCCCTGCTCAGATGTTTTGCCACCTCCTCATACAGCCACATTCCACCGAGCCACCTCCTGCTCATCGCTTCCTTTCCTATCGGGGAGGCAGAAGGTGAGGAAGAGGGATAACCGCCCAGAGCACCCAGTAGCTGGCGTGCGCTGGGGTTCATCAGAGCATGCCTGCACAGAAAATCTCCCTCATTTCAAGTCCTGTCTGCTACAGCTGGAATATGTGTTCAAGGAAACAGCACACAAAGCTGGCAATCCCTTCCATGCAGTGTCTGTCAGACAGAGAGAGCACAGGTATGTTCCTGATTAAGAAGACACAAAAATTTTGCATTTTTAGTATGTTTCCATGCTGCAAAGAAGAGTGGCCATCGCCATCTGGTGTCTGTCCCCGCAAATTCAGGGAGAAGTTGCAGGAGAAAATCCAAATCCTGTGCTGGGGGGTAGTCTTACCGGTTTGGGCTCTTTTCTAGCACTTTTGCCCTGCTACCATTCCTATGTGTTTGGGGTGCCTGCAGCTAAAAGACACAACAGCTTCTCTCTGCCAGGACAGTGCCTTCCTGGCAATGCAATGTTGGGGGGTTGCTCCAGCTTCTGTGCAGAACCAGTGCTAACAGGGCGTGAGAGAGGAGATGGGCTTGTCACAGACGTCTGCTGCAGTGCCTTGTTTGCAGGCAGGACAGGAGGTTATCTGAGGTTTTTAAGACACTGTGAGTGTATTCCATCTCCCACAGGAGAGAGAGAGGGAAAAAAAAAAAAATAAAACCCTGTTATTAAATGTTTATTTAAGAATTGAACAGTAGATGAAACAAAGAGTGTCTTGAATTTCTCAGAGCAGCTGAGATGCTATTTAGGCTGTATTTGAAGGGACACCTATTTTGACATCTTATCCATTATTTTTACAGATTTTCAATAACTGCTTTTTCTAGAAAATGAAGTAGTTGGAAACAATGAAACTGCAATAATATCAAAGATTTTTCTTTACTAACCTTTGATGTGTTGATTTTGGCAGTACACAACTTCTGTTTGTAGCAGACAGGAGAGTAAATCTGACAAATTACCAACAACTAAATGATGCCTGTTTGCAGTCCATGCATTATCTTTATACTAAAGCATCAATCTATTTCACTCAAGTCTCTGCTACTCATACAGATGAGAACAAGGCTCAGTCTGACATCTCCAATTCTAATTAGTAAGAGTACGATAGTGAAATACTTGATTTTTAGGGGGAGACAACAAACATTTCAAATTCTAGTCTTCTTTTCTTTTCCTTGTTACCACTCAGCCTACTCAGAAAAGTTACATAATGTTCAGACTGTTTAATTCTCTTTTGAAGAATGCATTCAGCAGCACTTAAAAAGTGATACCATTAGCTATTCATTTTATCCAATACATTTCTTATTAATAATAATCTATCATAGTGCATAATGATTATTAAAATCTAAGCAATAAGAGCTTTAGAAGAAATGAACTGGCACGCTTGACTAACCTTGAAACCTGCTTTATAGTTTAAAAATGCTTTTTCACCATGAACACTTCAGTCACTTCACTTTCCTTATATTCTTCATATTTGAATTGTATTTCCTATTTTCCTCTCATACACTTGATTGTATTCAGACAAGCCAAATCATTCTGAAAGCACTGAATGCACACCTGAGCACTGAGTTTCCTACTTTCAGGTCATCAATAGTGGGCTTGTATTTGCCCCCTGAGAGTTCTCAAATCTTCACCAGAGAACATACAATATCTGCCGCTATGTAGACATTTAGAAGTAATATACTGATGTTGGTGGTATATTTAAATTTCTCTCTAAAGACATTTACTATTGATTTACCTAGTCCAAATTTTAATGCTGACCTCTAAGTTTAAAACTGAATAATTTAGAGTATTTAAATTAAGATGTCATACATATTGATTACTGTCCTTTGTAACTGTATAGGATGAGTTGTGATAAGAGTGCATTAGAATGAAAAATTTCTTCCATTTCAACAAAAATTGTTTTTCTGTCAGAAAAAAAAAAAAAAAAGGAGAAAGAAAAACAGGAAACAACTCACCATAAGATATTATCTAAAGCTTATAATTTACAGGGCACAGGAGAGATGTACTAAAATGAACATAAAATGGATAGGGTATAAGAACATACAACACAGTGATAACAGAAAGGAAAGGAGGAAGAAATGACAGAATGGAGAATAAATACATGTCTGTGTGATTCACATACACACAACGGAAAGGTAAGCAATGAAAATTACATGACAAATCAACATATAAAAGGGCATCTTGAAATAAGCATAATCAAATAAAACTACTTTATAAAATAAAAGTCCAAACAGAAATGGAAAATAAACAAAACAAATAACGGTAACATTCAATAACATTAAAAGAATTAAAAATGATAGGCTATGTATATAACAAGCTTCTTTTCTTTTTTAATTGACTTTAACATCCAGAGCAAACAATAGAGGTCATGGTGTTGCAGGTGGCTGCACTGCATTTTTTTTTCCGGAAAGGATTGCTTTCAAATTTGTTAATTTATCTCATTAGAAAAACAAACAGATTTATCAGAGATAAGGACAAAAGCCTTTGACCTTTTGAACCTGGGTAGAAAGCACTGGTGTTCAGTAGCCAGAACACAGATTTGCAGCTCCCAAGCAGGACTGAGATGTTTTCCTGAGGTAGATGCTGTGTTACCTGCAGACAGACAAAGGACCAAATTTCCTTCCTACATGAAGCTGAAGCAGCTACATTCTGCATGGGAAAGAGGCCTTGAGAATCTTTTCTATCACACCAGCCATTCATGAGAGTATTTCTGCAAATGCAGCTGTCTTTCCTCACAAATGCTGGGGGGAACAGCTAAAAGCAATAGATCCAAGCAGCCATCGATCTGGCATTTTTTCTCATTGCTGCTCTTCCAGCTTTTCTGTCTCTTATTTCCAAACTCTGATAGATATTGGTATGTAAGAGAGAAGAATAAAGCATTTCTGTGTATAAAGACGCACAAACTCCATTCTGCCCCCTCTCTTCCACGTAACAGAAGCATATACGGGCCCACTAGAAGTGGGAGCCTTTGGCCATTGCAAGAGGTTGCAGGATGAAGCTCTGAAAATTGTTTCTTTGAAACAAAAAGGAGAAAATAAATCACAGGAGCAAGGGCCAGAGCTCATGTTTTAAAGCTGCAGTTCTTCACATATTCTTATTTTAGAGGGTGAAATTATTCCCTCTTGTTTAGAGATCTGCATTCTGCCCTGGAAAACAAAAAAAATCCCCTTTTTATTTTACAGTGAGTCCCAGCTTATTTGCAAGTCCATGTAGACAGCTGATTTCTGGCACTATCTGGCCAAACAATGACTAATTGTTACTGACTTCCCAGATGGTCATTCTAATAACTGGAGAAGGGCAACCAACCTAGCAATCAGGTTTCATTTAGCTGAAGACAGCACAACAGCTGTCTTTTTCTTTCCTACACACTCATGCAGAGCTTTCTGTTGTTCCAGTACTCTCTTGAGCATGCAGCAAATAGAGCTCCAATGAGCTGGAAAGTCCTGCCTTAGATGACATTTTACTGAGTTCTCATTACCATCTCCACTTTGCTCTGCATTTTTGCCCACTACAGTTGCACAGTAACTTTTGGTGCAGAAACTGGGTTAAACACAAGTTATCTCCAGCTTATGCTTGGAGCATTGAGCTCCAAGGCAAGCATCTTATGAGAGAGCATCCAAAAAATCACACAGAAAGCAGTAACAGAGTCTCTGCAAACAAATGACCGTTCAGCTCAGTTAGCTCACACCCAGCCCAAGATGCATTGATCAGTTCCCAAAACTGAAAAACATGAAAGCAGAAAGCTAGAACGAGGCCTTCATAAAAGAGTTGAGTTGTCTCAGACGTGTAATGAGTAACGAAGTCAAGATTCAAACTTCATCAGCCCCACAGATGTTACATGAACTTTAAAATTATGTGCTAAATTGAACTTCACTATTCTTTCTCCTCTGTCCTCCTACAAAACAACCTCTTAAAGTCTGCTCCCAGGTTGCTATTTATCTGTAAGGAGATCAAAAAAATTCCACTGAGTCACTACAGTTATTTCGGTTCGGTCATCAGCCAAACCCACATGCAGAGGTAAGGTTTTTCCTCCATCCTGGCGTTCCTGGATACCAGCACCACATCTCCTGCTGCCTCCAGCTGTTTACTTTATGCACTAGCTCCCTGTTCCCCCTAATGTGCAGATATTGTAAGCTCACTAAATTTCTCACTTAACTTGGGATACCAGCTTAAGACATAAGAGCATTTTTAACTAAGCATGAAATTCAGTTGATTCTTCTAAATGATATCCATCAGGCCATAAAAATGCAACAACTAATCCAATTATGTGGCCTCTATCATGATACATCAACAGCAACCAGAAAGGTATCCAGTTTGTCTGCTGCTGCAGTTCCTCTGGCTATCTTCTGTCACCACATCATAACTTGATCAGAGGATATGAGAGACATCAGGCTCACTGTAGTCTTCTAATTTTCATTTTGTGCACACTTAGGCCGTTTTATATTTTGTGCTGCCTTAAAACAGTCAGGAAAAACAAATGTCTCTGCACGCTGTATTTATTTATAATTTCTAGAAGTATTTCTTTGTTTCATGTTTAAGTTCTGACCCATCAAAACAACTAAGTCTTGTTATATGAAAAGTAACAGAAAACAATAGTGCTAGGGACATTATTCCTGTGTCGAAAAGAGGAAGCACAACCTTTATTCCCTGGAAACAGAGACCGTACCAAAAAGAGGACAACTGAGAACCAGGAGCTGGTTCAAGGAGGAGGCAGATGAAAGGCTAAATGTGGAGAAATGTAAATGCATACAGGAAGGGCAAACTCTGCTGCTCATTGACATCATTCTGCCAGAAAGACACAGGTAGCTCAAATGGATAAGCTTTTATTGAAGAATATTACAGCAATGGGGAAAAAAAAAAAAAAGAGAGAGAGAGAGAGAGAGAGAGAGATCAAACCTTTGCTGGGCACAAACTGTTCTGCCTCAAAGGCCAAATAAGTCAAAGGAGTGTTTGAGGCAGAGGCAGCCTTGCACACACGCTAGTATAACCACTGGGAACTGGGATGATATTCCCCTGAACTTCTTTGTTCACAGTGGAATTAAAACATTCAACTGTGTTCACCCTTAAGCACATAATAATTTATATCCTAAATGTATCATTCAGAAAGTTAGCGCCCCTGACTTCAAGGCTGGATACCATTCAGCAAAGTGCTGATCTCACAGTTGCCAGCTATCAATCCTAACAAGACCACAGATGAGAAATCTCTCCATCATGGAGTTTTAATTTGTCCCGTTTCTTCCCTCAGCCTGTTAGGCAACGTAGTTTGGCCCATGCAAGCTAAGGAGCAGCAGGCTTAATAGGTCACATGTACAGCAAGAGACACAAGATCCACATTTCAGAGAACTAAGGGAAGAGGAACTTGCTCACAGCTAAAACTTAATGCAGCCACCGCAGGCTGGCACTGCAGCCAGAGAGCTGCACCCCAGAACTAGTGGTGCTGGCAGCGAAAGCCGGCACTGGCTGCCTTCCTCCTTGGCTTACCCTGCAAGTCCTGTAAGAGGAGAGTTCCCCAACTAATCACATAGCACAGCTCTGCCACTGAAAACAAGTCTCATGTGACTTACTCTACATTAGCCATTTGCAGAACAATTACAATAGCAAATGCTACAAATAGCTAATCCCAGCACAGCTTCCTCTTTGCTTCTTTTCCTCATGAAAAAATGTCAGACCAGTGAAGTCAAGACATGTAAGACAACAACATTCCAAAGAGCTTCCTCTCCTGCAGTTTTTAATTGCAGTCATGCTGCAAATAAGAAAATAGCATTATGGATTGTTTCACTGTGAAATACTATTACCTAAATACCAAGAGATGAATTTACAAAAAATTCATCATTCAGGAAAAGCTGCTTGTATATCTGAAGGGTAATTGATTACTCTAAATTTTCAAAGTTAGTCACAATCATTTTTGTTTTTCTGGCTGGTAAATCACTTTCCAGCTAGATATAACTTCTGTAAATGTGTCATATCAGATGGCCTGAGTGATTAATTTTCAGCTTTTTTTTTTTATTATTTTTCTTAATAAGCTGCATGGCTTTTACACATACAAACTTTTATGTACAGTTTTTCCTATGAAGTTACACAACTAAATAACACTTGCTTATCAGGATGGCGATAGCCTAAAGAATCTGAAACTTTGTGATTCAGAAATTGTTCCACACCTTTCCAGCAATTATCCAGATTATGAATAGCTTTAGTATGACTCCATGACTCTTCAGCCCCAGTTTGCTAAAAAATATTCACATTCATCAGTACTTTTATTTCCATTTGGCTTCATTATGTAAATGTAATTGGGGCTAAAGTTTCTGAATTTGGGACTGAAGAGTGTTTCAGCTAGAGTCGCATTGCCACGTCTACCCCAGGCTGGGAGAAGAACACAATCCGAGGGTTTCCTCATGACTGGAACTGAACAGGAAATCTACCAGTATGAGTTTAAACAACTACCATGGGAAGGCAAAGATTCAGCATCTCTATAGATTAGGTGTAGAAAAGGCACTTAGCATGCTGTAGTAACTATCTGCGCTTAGGGAGACTGTTAATGTCCAATAAATATTTATTTCTTTCAAAACATCTCCAAGTAGGAGCCTAAATCAAGCCAAACATATCTGGATCTGAATATGAACATAACCTAATAAAGTGTTTTTATTTTTAAATTATACATTGCATTCAGGATTTTAGAATACATCAAAAATTCTCTTTGTTAGCTTGGATTAATATTTTAAAGCTGGAAAGCATGACAAGGAGACAAAAGGAGTATTGTAGCAGATTAAACTAAAAACACCCTTGCCACATTAAAATAGCTTTTAGAAATAAAGGGACAGCTGTTCGCAGGATGAAAAGAAGTTGGAATAAATGAAACAGCTACATGATGTCTTGATAGTCTGATGTATACACTCCAATACCACGGATCTCTCTTCGTACAATATTTATATTTGTTTCTCTAACATTAACTGTGTTCTTATTATTCATTTGCATTTATGAGTCAGTTTCAAAACAGTTCTCAAACCCCCTCCACATCTGAGTTTTGCCTCTAAGCATGATAGAAAAAGAAAAACAACACCTGTGCCCTGTAAAAGAACAGAGTGTTCTTTCAGAATACACATTAATGAGAGGTCAGACCACATTTTAAAATATATATATTTATTTCTTTTTCTTTCCTTTTTTTTTTTTTTTTTTTTAAGAGAGAGACAGAATCTGAGCACTGGTATATTTCCTAATTTTTCCTCCACAATAAAAGTTAAGATTCCCTGCAGGCTCCTTTGGATAGGTAAAATAGTAAGTATTCTACCCTGTGACTGTACCTGATTACCCAAGGGAATCCTATAAATAACAGTACTCAACCTAAGGATAGCTCATGGTACAGAGAACACAACTCCATTAAAAGCTATCACACAGGCAGTGTGGCTGCAAGCCATTGAGTAAAATTAACACTTAATCTGGAACATAGTTAGGTGGAACACAAACCACATTTTTTCCCAGCTACGTAATTGGTTTGATTTTAAGCCTAAAGTTCATCCACACAGCTTCCCTAGAACAGGTACAATTTTTTGCACAATATCCTATGCACGTCATGTGGGAGAGGTAAAGAAAAGCCTTACTGTCACAGAAATAAAATCTAAGAAGTAGTTGGCTGCTTTCCCCAGCTCAGTCTGAACAACAGACAGGGAAGACACCTTCTTAAAGGTGCACCATGACTCACCAGGACATGCAAATGGCCCTGTCCTCTATCACACAGACCACTCAGCAAGCAGCCTTGGGAGATTTGAAGGAGGAAGATGGCAAGTGTTGCATCTCAGTTGTCAACAGTTTTCCTGTAGGAGAGTCCTAACACCACAAGCCGCTGGCATTACTGCTAAGCTTCCTCAGCATGAGGAATTACTATTACCATAGCGCAGTTCTCAGCAGATTTTCCCACTGAAAAAAGGGAATCGACTATTCTCTGTCAGTGCGCCCACACTGCAAGCCAGCTGTATCCCCTCCCTGCGTGTGGGTGCCTGGGAAGGTGTCAGCACTGCCTCTGTGCGTGCTCTTCCCTACAGCTCCAACTGAGAGCAGCTTGAAGAGAAGTATGACAAAGCATTAATAATTTTAACAATTGAAAATAGTTAAGGACCTCAGTTCCATGTCTGGCTGTAAAATAAGACAAGATTGTTTAAAATACTTCAGGCTTTTATCTATTCCCAGTGATCCATATTTTATTCAAGCAGTACAGGTGTATTGGCCCATATCGTTTAATTCACAGTAAATGGGATTCTATTCTGTTTCTGCAAACTAAAATTTCATCAGTTTACCCATCAGAAACAGCATTTTATCTGCTTGCAAAATTACTACTTAGAATATCGATCCATGCAGTCAGTGTTTTGCTTTGAACTTATTCATTAGGAAAGGATTAAAGTGGGCAACAGAGAAAAAAAATCCTCTTTGGAGTATGTAGGCAGTTTGTTAGAAATTAAGCACCACAAAAGTAAGTCGTAGGGTAGAACAGATCGATTGTAAAATTCAAATGAATGCACTTGCAGCTTGCAAGTAATCCAGAGATGCTGAATCTCACTGCAGGGCAAGTGCTATGCTATAAAGAAAACAAAACAAAAATGAATTTATCATAATGTTCTTCACTTCAAGCAAAATGTGAATACTTGATAAGAAAAATGTATAGAGTTGAAAAATAAGATTAATATAAAACAATTTTTCTTTGCTTTCTGTCCTCCTGCTCACAGAGAAGCAATACTCCACAAATTATTAGCCCAATATAAAACAAAAAATATTTGAAGATAAAACACTACAGGAGTCCTGGAGGTAAACCAGAAAGAAAAACAAGAAAAACAAACAAACAAACAAAAATATTAAAGAAAAAATTTAAAGAAAAAATAATTTGAATTCTTGCCTTGTACCTCGCTGGTCCTACCTGCATACACCCTGCCTCAGCCAGCAGCTAGTAGGACCTACACTTTGTTATTGCCTCCATGGGTAAGAAATGTGTCTGTATGCTGTTAAGAGATCCTTATGCTATCACTACTTGGTCCATCCATCACATCCATCTCTCTCCCATTTGGAGACTAGAATGTTGTGCTGGACAGTAGCAAATGATTTTTATTTAAAATAAAAATGAAACTAAATAAACCTTCAATTATTACTAGCAGGGGGAAGTACAGGTGACAATTGCACAAACACACGCTCACAGCTAAGGCTGGCAGGTGACTGGAGATCAGCTGGTCCCAGCCCTGCTCAAGTAAGGGAAGCTAGCAGGGCTTGTCCCGGACTGTGTCCAGCCAAGGCATGAGCGTCTCCAAGGACAGAGATTCCACGTCCTCTCTGGGAATCTGTTCCAGTGTTTGACTGGGAAATCTGAGCAACTGACAGTCAGCCACATCAGCTCTGTGCCAAACCTGCCTTGGTCTACAGCTCAGAAGGACCATTCAGGGAATCTTCTGGCATCCTGCTATGCTCCAGCCACCCTTGATTCAGCTGGCGCAGATGACAGCAACCATAAGGCTGTTCTAATTTATACCGTAGGCTAAACAGGCTACCAGCTGTCCCAGGGCTGGGGAGTCATAAAGGCAGTTTAGAGTCAGGTTTTCTTTTTTAACTTCTTTTACTGCCTCCACTAGAGACAAGGACCAGCACCATTACTGGCTACTCTGCACAACTACTGTGTTGTCTTTTTGGACTCTGATATTAGTGCTTGGAACTATTTTCACTCAAGATCAAATGTGTGCCAAAACAGGACCTATTAAACAGCTGGCCAAAATGTCCTGTTTGCATGAGAAATTAATTCAGGGCATACACAAACTCTAAAAGTCAGGCATTTTTCTGAAAAGGTAGGCAACAGTTATACAGGCCCCTATGTTCCGGCAAAACTGTATACAGGAACACAGTATGGTATGTGAATAGGTTTTCCCCCACCCTTTCAATGTCACAGTCCTGTCACACAGTTTGGGGAGTAATTCTTACAGGTTGATAGCCTAACGTATGTGTGGCATTCACATTGTGCCATGCACATGAATCTCACCACTTCAGTGCCTGAATGAGTAAGGAACGCGCGATAAACACATCAGGTTGTTGGACATATTTTCTAAACAAGATTGACAGAGTTCTTGCTATTTTCAGATTAAGCTCCTTTTCTTTGACTATGTTAGAAACACACAACAGAGATAAAATGAATCCCAGACTTTTCCAACTGTATCTGCTTTCTCCTGTAGAATGATGATAATGCATTGATTCTTTTAACATCTTATTCCAAGTTGATGGTTTCACCACTAGTACCTCTCATATCACTTTGAGAGTTGTCTGAAATTTTTTCAAAAGGATTTTCATAAAACTTCAAGCAAGGTGAGCAAATTCTAAGTGTAATTTGGTGGAACTGTAACGAAAATAAAATATGACTTGACTACCTTGTCGGCAATTACCCAAAGCAGCTCAAATCTGTAAATACTGCTACGTACATTATTGGCAAATTCTGGACCATAGTTACCAAGTGATATGAAATATTTTACAAAACACTAGATGTAGGTTCAAAGCCAAAAAGGACCATTTTGACTGCACATGCTTTATGTCCACAAAGTCAAGAATTATTGCTGCATTATGTCCATACCTTAATTGGTGAGTGCTCAGTGACTCAACACAATGAAGAACCTGTGGCATCTCTAGATACTTTGGAATCTGCAGCATCAAGTCTTCAAGCTAATTCTAGGTCATCATATCTAGTCCCAATTAGCAACCATATTACATCATCCCTTTCAGAACTTCACTTCATTGCTTAAAGAAAAAATAAATGCTTTACTTCTGACTAGCACTAGCACTCCTCTAGTCTGACTTTATCATCAAAAATTACTTCCCTCAATGTTTTTTCCCCAGACACAGGTATTTTCTTATTTAAAGATATGTGTACTGTAGATCACTTGTACTACTATACATAATATAATAAACAGCTGAAGGATGAATGAAATCTGTTAGTGCAAGCATCTCTAAAATTTATGTGAGTCAAAAGTCTGGACACGTGTTCTGTTGGCTAATTGTCTGCACATTCATTTCAGCAGAATACCTTAATTATGGTCATTGAGCAAGAGAGACATGCAAGAAGGAGGGTAAACTAAATGAGGGGGCTTGACCAGTGCATGCACCATAACATTAAGAAACAACAGTTTAAATAAAGCTGAAGGGAAGCCGGAGCAATGTTGTTACATGCTGTTTGTATCCCACGATTTTCTGCACAACTGGGACCGTCCTGGAATACTGTATCCTGATTAGCCCCCAATTTTTGATGCCCCCTAACTACGAAGGGACACAAACAAACCCAGTGCAAACCAAACCTTCTTAAATAAGACTGCAGTTTGTCCACATAAACAATCTGTATGCCCACACGTATTTTTAAAGCTGAAAATAACATAATAAATACATTAAAGAAAATCTCACTGCAGTTCAAATTTCCTCTGGGCATCATGATGTAAACATGCTTGTTCTGCATCACAAACAATCCATTCGATCAACGTATAGTCTTTGAAAAATCTTGAACAAAAATTCTTTCAGAATGATCAGAGGAAATCACACTGCAGGTTGCAGCTTAAATGCTTTTACAAGCATGTTCATGCTAAGTTTCATGTGGCTTGGATACCTCTTATGGTTGCGTAGACATTTATCAATGTTGTCGGATGCGTCCCACAGATACTGTAATAGCTTTGAAGCTGCTGTCCCAGAGAACAGGTCAGCTTCCTGGACTGATGTTAGAATACTGCTTAACAGGAATATTTTTGTGGGAATTAAATAGCAGAACTAGGATAAAAAATTATGAAAGAAAAGACATTATCTAGTAGAATAAACCTGGAGATCTAGATTTCTAAGTTTTGAAAACATACATCCCAGTATTATGCTAACAGTACAATAAAATCTGCAAATAATTATTGCCCTGATTATAGCAATATCATATATGTGTATATACACACACAGATATATATATATGCATATAAACCACTCACACACATTCTAGAGACACTTATTGGGCTCCCAGAAGGGAAGATCAGAGCTGTTCTGACAAACATGTTTGATTTCTTTTGACACACACTGAATATGATGTCCTTGTTCTTTCCACATTGCATAGTGTTTATAAATGCAGATACAGATACTAATGTAATGTTTCTCCTGCTAGCCTTGAATCTAACCCTAATGTGTCTTCTGATCCGTCTAGAGTTAGAGGATAGTAATATAAAAATCCAGACACAAAATATGTTCTCTTTTGAAGAGTTCATAGTTTAAGCCTAGCTTTACTAGGAAATCTAACAACTTAGCCTGCTGCCTGCCACTAAAATTTGCCAAACTAAGTTGACTTCAGATAAACACAATCAGCACTCACTCATTTTCTGCTGGTATAAAAGCAGAATTTAGCTCTGTGATATTGTTGCAGTTAGCTCCTCCTATAGTGCACAAAAATTATTGATCAATTTGCAGAATACTTGGAGAGAGACTGAAGAACAGAGGATGAAATATCTACAGAAAATATAACTATTCCACAAATAGTTTAGAAGTGCACAGTGAGATAAATAATAGTTGTGTAACATAAATAAATGGTTTAAATAATTGGTTTTAATAATAAAGATAGAACTTTGTGGCACAGAGAAGCTTCTTTGCAAAAGCGGAGAGTGAACGTGGAAGAGAGTTATGCTTAAATTTGCCACTAATTCAGCTATTTTTTTTTTTGCAATTTTAAGGGTAATAGCTGTAGTATTACCGGTCCCTTTTGTATGTAAACGATTAGAGAAAGGAGGGAGAATCTTTGTAAACTTAAAATGTCAAAATGAAAATCTTGGCTGTAAATAATAGCACAACTGAAGTCTCCCAAGATGTTAACGTGGCCTTGCACTTTTTTTTCGTTATAACCAGGTACCACAGGGACAGAGTCCATAATTCAAAGATACAAAGTCATAGAGAAACGTGATGTATTCCATTAGTTTTGTCTAAATCCGACTTCATCAAGCATCAGTTATCCTAAGAATTCCCTCATCAAAGTAGCGTCAGTCACCCCCACAGCAAACCAAATGCTCCACATTATAAAACAATTAATAACTTCTCTACACAGAGAAAATTCTGCTGAATGCTATTGAACCATGCTGGAAATCTGCCAGCACACAGCTTCTCTAACAGAAAAAGGTTCAACAAGAATTTTAATGACCAGAGGTGTTCAGGGCTTTGGTGTTACGCTTTGCATCTTAAAGCTCACCCTGCCAGCCACTGTGAGCCTTCTGTAATGTGTCTCAGAAGCACTGGCAGCACACTGAACTCTGTGACCTGCTCACAGACCTATGATGAAGGTTACAGTTACAGAAGCTTATGACCTTGTTAAAACACAGAGACACTAGCTCCCAAGGGTGTTTTTGCCCCCCTGAGTGCCATATGTTGGCATTCAGTTCAGATATAACTCAGAAGGGTACATTTCCTCTTGAAGTATCAGAACTCTGTTCAGCTATCACAGAGACAAATGATAAGAAAGAGTAGTTAAAATCAGGGTTTTTTTTTGGCAAGATTGCAGTCAGTACAGAAACGCTTTGCATTACTGTATTGCAAAAAAATAAAACATAGAAAAGGCTACTGCAGCTACTTGTGAATTGTTGCTCCTAATCTGACTGCACTTACTGGAGTAATTCATAATACAATAAATGCTTCAACCGTGTGTCACTGTGTGTGCATAACGTTTCTGCTACAGTGTAAATCACAACACAAAACTTGCTTATATACAGGATTCTGTAGTACGAACAAAAAAAATACGCAGTGTTTGCTTGAATAAACCTCCTTGGGTATTTTATCACACAGATCCTAAAATATCCTGAAATTCCACACAGTTATATTTATTGGTTAAATCATCAATAATACAGCACTAAAACTAGGAATTCTTGTTTTCAGTTAATACAATATTTGACTATAATCTCTTCTTCTTTTACATCTGTCTATAATTCCTTCACTGTTTTTGTAAACCAGCTCTTCTGAATGAGAGGTATAGACTACAGAAGATCCTTAGTGTTATGATTTAATTGTTAATTATTATGTAATTTTTCATGTCTAGAAAATGACAAAGGCCACAAACTGTTGTGCAGACTTACTATTCTTCTAGTTTATCCAAACCAAGTACACTTGACAGTTGCTTATAAGTTTCAGAGATTTGTTTAGAAGATGAAGAATTAAGTCAGAGATGGAGATAACAGATCTCCTCTTTGTGTCCTGACTCCCAGAAAATCTGGAAATTTATCCCCCCATCCTCCCTCCTACTGGACTGTTTTTGGCTGTGTCTGCCAGTCTTGAAGACCCCAAAAACATCAGGCTTCTTGTGTCCCTAATACATCCTCCATGGCATCAGGTAAGGTTCAGTGCCCCTGTTCCCCACTTCCTTTTGGCACTGTGATGGAGAACACGGAATGAAGGTACATGATGACAAAGTAATTATACCAATTACAAAATTCTCTCCTTTTATGTACCAGCTATGCTCAGAATAATGGAGAAGAGTAAGGAATTATTCCTTCCCCATTTTAATAGAATATAAATGAGAAAGTAAAATAACACTTCAAAGTGAAGGTTTACAGAAGAAACTGTAACTCATGCATCATCTCTCTGTGGTTGCTCTCCACGTACCCCTGATGCACTCTCTGCGGTAAATGACAAACAGCCCAAAGCTGACCTCCCCCAGGAGCCAGCTACAACAGCACCTCCAAATGTCACTGTGAGAAAATGCTGCCTGCTTAATTTTTCCTGCCAACTGCTGCATGCCATTTTAGGAAATAAGAGTATTTCTCTTCTTTACATGAATCACCCCATGTGCTCAGTAATTTTACTGTAAAGCAGGTAAGAGAAAAAAACAAACCTCTCATGGACCACTTTGTTTAACAGCTCCAGAGAGTCCTCGTAGACAGCAGACAACCTTGTCACTTGTTGCAGGTACTGCTGATGTATTCCAAGTTAAAAATTAAAAACAAACAACTACAAAAAGTGGGTATGATTTAGGCTGGATTTTTAGAAGTGTTCAGTCCTTTCCAATCCCCACAAGATGTCACATGGCAGATTCTTCTGTGAATTAACAGCTGTCCTTACTCTAAGGTGAGAAGCAGGTGCTCTGCCTGACTACATGGCTTTTGTTCAGTAAAGGAGGTTGTGAAACTTCATGATTCTGAATCAATGTCAAGCAAATCTACGGCAGAGGAAAAGCACTAGGCCTTGATACTGTAAGCAGGTCGAATCCCATACAGAGACTCTACACATGAGCATCTGAAGAACAGAGCAAAGTTTGTAGATACTCATTTGCTTGGAAGATAGTTTATCAGAATAGGCAGTATTCAATATTTAACATCTTCCCCACCACCTCCAAATTTACACTTAGGGTGAAGGAGTGCTTCAAATAAAATATTTATATGCATAATGTCAGAACCACCTGCTCAGTCAAAGGAATAAAAAATATTGAGATGTTGAGCCTTAAACACATCATTATTTCTTGTTGGCTTCTTTTATGTCTCAGGTTTTGTTCTCTAGGATACCCATAGGCTCTACCTTCTTTGTATAACATACCACTTCTTTCTTCTGATTTCAGATTTTTTTTTTTTCAATTGATTTGGGAGAAAAGCAAGTTTTAATGACTTCTCTTGCCCTAAAAACAATTTCTATCTATATTCAATGAGACATTCTCAAGCTTGAAACTCTCTCTTTAAAATGTGCTTATATTTATGCCCTTGTCCATATCATATGAAAATTAACGTTATTTAAATAATTCTTAATTTCTTTTTCATTCATCAACTCAAGAATCAGAATTTTTTAAATAAATTAGATTTTTTTTTTTTTCTCACTGTCTATAGAACAGTCTTTAGAAACAGATTCCTTCATGTCTTTGAAAAAGTGTTTGGCAGTACCAACTGATGAAATCTTGGTATTACTAAGTACAGTCTAAACATTAGAAAAATATCACTTCCCACACATAATATGAAATAAACATCAACATCCTGCATGTAAAAGACAGAGTCAGCCTGAGGCTGCAATTAAACCTACCATACATTACTCACACTAGATCTATTTCTTTTTGGTGAACAGAGGAAAAAAAAAAAAAAAA
>VXAV01008954.1:42703-53550 GCA_013399715.1 Alectura lathami | reverse complement strand
ATACATCTCTGATACCCCTTAACTTGCATTACTTATTATCATCCTTCTGTTGCCATGGTGCATATCAGGCTTGCAATAGTGAACGGGCTCACTGTTTCTACATCAGCAATAACACAGATGGTCCCTGCTATTATTTCCACTCCCTCAGTGCATCCTTATGCACTTGATGGGGTCTGGAAAATGCCTGTGTTACTCCACCCATGTAATATTGACCACCACAAAAGCTGTTGGAGCAGCAATAACAGAGTTTCAAAATGTTTTGCCTCCCAGTAACAAAAACCATAAAAGATCTTAGATCAGAAATAGAAGATCCTATCAAGAATGCTGAAATGAGAAAGTAGGAACAATATGCTGTGATAACAAACATGTGCTGATGAATCAAAGTTGGGGAGTCAGCGGTAACCTGGGACTGTTGACAGGGTCTCAGTCCTCAAGACCTTATTTGAATAAAACCACCATGGAGACCAAGAGTAGGTTAGCATGGAAGAAAAAAAGTATAAAGGAAAAAGAGCATTGTGCCAAGAGTCATCAGCTGCTAAATGAGCTGATTCATCAAAATACAGTAGAGAATATTTCATTCTTTTCTTGCTCCCAAATTCCTATGAAACTTCCTGTCTTTCTGAGACTTTTCAAAGGCATTCTGCCTTGGATATGTGAGGAAATAGGTTTCTGCAGTGGAGGCAGAACATTTTGGATACTAGTAACAAAAGTATGTCTACCAAGCCTGAATGACAAGGAGAGTAAATAATTACTATCAACCAAGCAATTCTTGTGGGTGACCAAATATTTAGTTTTGAAAACTGATTTTGATGTGGTGTAGAATGCTCGCCTTATTATTTTGCTGTGGACATATTGATTCTGCTTCTTTGTATTTCCCAAGGAACCCTAACATTAGCACTCTTTTCCCTTTTCTGATTTATTTTGTGGATGAAAGCACAGGTGCTTCTGATTCCAATGAAGCCTGTATTAACCTAAATGCTTATTTCAAAAGTTCTCTTCAACCAGTGCAGAATAAGGTCTCTGTGCCTCTGCATAAATATGGGCTCCAAGGCTACTTTAACGCAGAATTGAACCAGTGCTTTATAATGGCATCTGCCATGAACTGTCATTACATGCAGGCCTCTACTTCTCTTGCAGGGCTTTGGTAGACATGTAAAACCTCTCACTTTTGTGGTACTTCACTAGTGGTACTAGCTAGATTTAGCAACATAGTAAGAGAGCTCACATACTTGGAGAGACTGTTCCATTTCATCTTTGTGGCAGGGGATGTGTTAACAGCTCATTATGTGCCTTTATATCTCAAGAATCTGGTGAACATTTTACTATCAAGTTAAGCTACATCAAGACTATCTTCAATCAATGGTCTATCTTCAATCTACACAAACCTGTTGATTCTTGTTTCTGATTGACAATAGAAAGAAGAAGAGGTAAACAGTATGAGGTTTTCATTAATATACAAAGAAATAAGTTATATCCACTATTTGCAGTAGAACTTATGACAGGTATGTTTTTGAAAGTTTTTTTTCTTAAAGAATCCATTTTGCATCTGATATCACATTGTTTTGTATTTACTAGCAAGTGATGTATGAAGGAAAGCAGTTAAGTATTAGAAGTTCTGTCTTTTGTTGTTCAATTTTTCCTCAGCAATTCCATTCAAGTTTTTGCTCTATTATGAATTTTGAGTTTCATATTCAGTAATCATTCTTTACGACAACCAAAATATGTGCTGCATTATTTGTGAATTAGGGAGCAATTTATTTAGGAATCTCAGAAAATCATTTTTCTTCTATGTGTTATTTTACAGTCTATCCATTTTCTCTTTTTTCTACAATTGCCTCCTGTATGTCACATGAGTCTTAGATATTTCATACCCATGTGAATAGCAGGATAGCTGAAAACAGAATTGCAAAGAGAAGAACCGGATCCGACTGCAGCCAGAAGGAAAATAAAAGCTCTGGTAATACTAGGAAGTAGCTCTGGAACAAAACACAATGCTGTACGGGGCCATCGTGAGGGTTTATACAAAAAAATCTACACGAATGCCGTGATGCCTGCAGTCACTCAATTGCAGATCTGTCAATAACATTGAGTTCCTGCTTCAATATGAAGCATGATTTCCCAACCATCCTCTTTAAACTCTTTCAAGAATTTCCACACTGAGAGACACCTTTCCTATGATTTAGAAGACTTCACCTGACGTTAAAGTACTTTTTTCAGCTGGAGCTTGTGAAAGATCTTCTTCGCATATTGAAGTTCAGTAAGCATTAAAGGCTCAGCTCAAGACTCACATTTCCACTGCAGACACCTACTGCACATGTTTAAATATAATGTGGCTATGAAAAGAACACACACATTACCTAATAAGAAAAGCTTGGAATGCNATAAGAAAAGCTTGGAACGCTACAATATTTGTCAAGAGTCCACATAAGAAGACAAAAAGGAAATCATGTTTTTTTCTACACATCTAATATACTAATGTGAATTAAAGTAAGTAACACTCAGAGTAAAGATAATTATTTAGCAGTTATTTTTCATGTACAGCCTGGGTTCCAAAAAGACACCTTCAGTTTCTATTGCCTGTGCCACCTCACACTAATGAACACCGCATGCAAAGCAAAGGAAAACAAAGGCTTTTGTAGCTCCTTATTAAGGGATGACGATGAATGAATTTTAGCATTTCAAGGGTCTGGACCAAATACCAGGGTGAAAAGATTTATTAACCTGGAACTAAGGTTAGTTAAATCTTTTTTTCTCCTTTCCAAAACTGCAAAATTTACAAAACAGTTTGTATAAAAACTCTAGAAATACAGCACATGCACAATAGGGTCCACTGGAAAGAAGAAGATATTTCTATCTACCTGGTCTTGTGCTAGAAGACAACCAACATGAAAGTGAGAGATAGCAGCAGCACTATACTCCTCCTGGCTGCTAAACACTCAAACACCCTGCCTGAAGCTCTTTTCTTCCTCCTGCCTTGTCCCATCCGCTGGCTAAAAGCCAGTTTTAGGCAACTCCTCAACCCTTTCCTAACAGGGCGAAACTCCCTAGCCGGTCTCTTACTGTTCCCATCCTCTTCCAAGCTTTTTCACGAGACTAACGACCAGGACAGCTCTTTTATCTCTTAACTCGGAAGCAGCGTAAATGACAGGCTGAACTAAATGATGGTCCAAAGAATGAAAGCAGGTACATCGAATTGACATCCAGCAGGAGAGCAAAATGAAGGCAAATAGTGCATGGGCAGGCAGACAGACCAACAGATAGAAAGGGGCAAAACCCAAAATGCATCAGATTAAATTCCCTCTAACCGATTTGAATCAATGTCATGACAACGGCATTGTGGGTATGGTTCTCAAGAAATTCAGTAAAATTTTTTCCCACAAACGTACCTGCTTTTTATGGCATGTATGCTTGCTCCTGTACCAGTGGTGCAATGGCTTTAAACACACCTAAACATCAGTATTTATAAGCTGTATTGACACCCTGCTTCATACATTAGGAATCCGTTTTCAAATGTTTGTGCCAAAGTTAAAACCCTATTTACCAGAAAATATGGTCTGTGATCGCTGAGTGGTTTTTAGGAGTCAATCCTTTTAACAGGCTCCTTGGTGGCATTTAATTGGAAGTCTGGATGGTGTGTTCAGACTCATGTCAGCAAAATGCTTTGGGTAAACAGCAGGAAGCAAACTTCGAAGGGTTTATTTACCACACAGTTAATAATGTGGGTGAACTATTTGTAATGGGCCTAATATTTATTTTGGCAGAAAACTTAGTACACATGCTTTATTCTTTTTGACTTTTATATGTACATAAAGTTTAGAAATATCCACTGACAAATAGCAAAGTTCAGAACCTTTCCCTGAAAATAAACACTGCTCTATTGCTTTTGTATCAAAATGTTCCTAAACACTGAATTCACTCAACTGAAAACAAAAGGTTCCCTTACTGTCTCATACTTGCATCCTTCGCTTCTCTTAAACAACCAGTAACACTCTCTCAGGAGAACCACTCTGAATTGCCTTGTTTTCAATAAAATCCAGCAGTGGTACTATAGTAACTGTCTTCATCATGATTAGAGTAGGAAATATTCAGAAAGCATGTTATTATTATTCTAAATTACACTATGCTTGAATTAATTTTTATGCATGGTTACTAAGATATAAAGAGTTCTGAACTGCAAATTGTAACATTCATTCTTGTGAGATAAGATGAGATTCAAAGAACAAGTATACTTTGCTAAAAGATTTTTAGTCTGAGAATTTGCAAACTGAAAAAAAAGCGGGTGCAATATGTTGTAAAAGACAGCCTAAACGTTACAAAACCAAAAGATTATTGTGCCAATTACATCTTTAATTAAAGATTTCTGTTAAACTCCAAGACCATAATGTATTTTTAGCTTTGTGTTGTGGCAGAAAAAAATTGTATTCTGTATATATATGGTGTTTTCCTCTTATCACTATTGTTAAGTGTTAGATCTTCTATTTTCCTCCAACTTTATTATCTATACCACAGGCAAGGCAACATGCTTATTCACGATATTGTGATAGATTAAGATATATGGGGATTATAAATCATTTATTATACAGAGGTACCTGAGTAGCATTTATCATTGTAGATTTTGCTGGTTGGTTTAACAGCACCTTTGGAAATCCTTATAATCCTTATCTTCTGCTCATACTTTGCCCAGTAAATGCATATTTCTTTTTTATATCCAGGAAAGTATACAGACGTGATCGGAAAAGAATATGGAAGACACAGTTACACTCCCTCTACTGTCCTTTTCAATTGTAAACAATTGACCCTACGGAAAACAGACATGGGGACGGAAGGAAACAAAACTACGGGCATATCAAGACCAACTCTCTGCCAGCAACGGGGAAAGAAAACAAGCAGGGAGTGAAGGCTTCACAAATAGAAAAGACTATGATGCCCAGTCTTTCTTACTAATGGCTAAATTATTTGACAGAAGAAAAAAAATCCTGTTTGTAAATAGTTATAATTACCCCTTCCACACAAAACATCACAGAGTTCTTGGTTCTACCAAGACAACAGCGGTTATGTCCGAATATAACATCGATGCACTCTATTTCCTTGTCAATAGCATTCAATGCATTTTCTGACCACTTGGCCCACAATAATCCTAAATCCTAAACATCAATATCAGAAACCTGAAGTGCATCAGAGTGGAATACCATTAATTTTAGATAACTAGCATTATCAAAATTTTGAAACGTGTCAAAAAAAAAAATCAATAATTCAATTTTGTATCGCGAAACACTTCTGTGGAAAATTCAGATAAGTCTGGAAAAGAAGAAGAAGCCCAAAGGCAACTGTGCATTTTTCAAAAGTTATAGGGTAGTAATCAGTACTTTCAGCAAGACTTCCAGACAAAGCCTATCCAATGCCTTATTTATTAATAATGGCACCTACTTTGATTTATATTGTATGCATTCACCAGAGCAACATAGGCTCTTCTGTGGAAAGAAAGTTCCCTCGTGTAGTGGATAAAGATGTTCCAGCTTCAGCCTAAACTGAAACTGTTCAGAGTAACTGAGAGGTCACCATCAGTGAAAGTAAAAACTGTGGTTGTAGCCCTGTAGAGAAAGTAAAAGTGAACAATGGAAAGGCTAAGGTGAGAACAGGGAGAATGTATGCATTGCATAGAAAGGTATGGAGTGCCCAACATCATGGTACACTGAGTACATGCACAATGGTAGCAGCGGGGCTGTCACTCAGGGAACAGCTAGTTTAGTACTATTTCATCTCACTTTTCTCGCCCTTGATTTCAGTGAGCATTTGCCATTCTCTTGAAGTCGTTGTCCCATTTCCCTATCATGGATCACCATTGTGGCTGGCAAAATAAGGAGATTCATGATTGCTTCCTTAGATTGCTAATAGCTTTGCTAGCTAACAGCTTTGTAGACTATGTTTTTTATAGCCTAGAGTTTATTATTCTTTCCTGCCTGTTCAGGCTTCAGTATACAATCAGAGAAGATTCTTTCATACACTGCAATGAGATTTCAGCCTGAAAAAAANTTTCATGTGTATAAACCAGCCTTGGCTTTGTCAGCCAAGATACCTCCAACTCACCAAAAACTGGGGGAGAAGAAACCCCGTTTAAAAAAAAAAAAAAAAAAAGGATTTAAAGACCACAAGGAAATTGAAATTCATGTTTCTCTTTTTGAAAAGTGGATTGGTCATTTTGCGTGCTTCAGAAACCACTCAAATATAGTGAATCAATTTCTGAAGTTATAGGAGAAGCAATAAAATAATTTAAAAGCAGAGTAGGCAGTTGTAAGGGAAAAAAAAAAAAGAAAACAAAATTAAAAATACATGACTGCCATCCACTTGATGGCACCAAATTTTTTTGAAATCCTTTTTTGCTTAATACTTTCCCCTGATTTCTTTTTAGACTGAAAATACACTGTCTCCTTGTAAAAGTTCTCAAATCTCTGTTTACAGAACATGGCAGCACAAAAAATAATTTGGGAAAAACCCAGAAATGCATCTTGATTTGCCAGTCCATAGAACAAACAAATAAAACACCGCACAAAAACATGCAACTGCTTGGCTTATTATGTTATATGCTTTAGCTAAATGCCATTGATCCAGCTTGCATCCTCAAGATACCACATTCAGAATGAGAAAAAGTTCTGCATAGGTTTGTGCAGACTAGGCTGAATTCATGTATCACCATGAGGTATGAGATGTTACCATGAGATGAGGGACAAGACTCAAGAATACAACATACAAAGAAACCAATTTTGGAACACTTTCGGTATTAGACGCCAAATAATTGTGAATGGTTGGGAAAAGTAAAATAAGTATAGAGATAAGCTGGAAAGAGACACTCTTCTCCTTACAAAAACACAAGCTGAGATGGAATATTATTTTATGTTATAAACAAGACTAGAGTGCCAGCACTGGGGAACCAGACACTCCACTCAAGCTAAAGGGCAGTTTTGGTACCAACATTTTCAGATTTCAGTTGAAAACACATTTAACCCTGGAGATATTCAAAACTTGATGGACAAGGACCTCAGTAGCCTGATCTAAGCTGGCCCTGCTCTATGCAGGGGGCTCAACCAGATGGCCTACAGAGGTCCCTTCCAGTCAACTATTCCCATCCTCTAATGCAACAGATAGAACTTCACTGCTTCAAAACAGTATGGCAAAGGCAGGAAAGAGACTGTCAGTGACAGTGCCATTAACAGCAAAGAGACAAGACAATACCTAGGGATCTTCTACTCTTTTGATCCTTAAAAAAAAAAAAAAAAACTTATACGATTTCAGAACAGCAGCAGATCCATTCATTTTCCAATACTTACAGAAGTAACTGGCATTTTGAAGGGAGACTTTGCCCAGAAACACCCTGCGTCACTACAATTAGTTTAGATTTTACACTTTAAGAAGTCTGTTTTCTGTCTGGAAAATAAAACACAAATGCTACCTTAACAGATAATACCTGTAAGGCAAGGAAAAATAGTAAATGGTAAGACATTAGTGTCTGGACAGATGCTGTTGAGGAGTTCATCCTAAATCACTGCAAGGCCAATATATTTTATGCCTATAATTGCTGCTCAAAGTTCACAGTGGCATTTTGCTAATGTGCCTAAAATAGTCTTCATGGGTGCCATTAAGACCTGATTTGACAGTAGCTAAAGTATAAGGGGCAATGATCCAGCTGAATGCCTGTCCAAGTCATTTTGATAAGTGTACAGCCGGTGCAGAAACTTCTTAATTGCTCCAATATTTTTCAGTTGTTTCTGTTCATAGAGTCTGTGAGAAAGGTCATCAATCACAGAGAATGGAAAGGTTTTAGGTTTTGCTTGCTTAACAAAATATGTTTTAAAGAAAGTAAAATCAGTTAAGAACTAACAGAGGTTACAATGTTCTCATTCCTAATAGGGAATTTGGAATGTGAATCATATAATGTCTTTATTAAAGAGGAGGCTCATGGTAAGCAGTACACCTTGCACCTCTCTTATTCTTGCTTTGCAATAGAAAATGTCTTCTTCATTTAAATGTGATAACAATAATAAGTAAATCCACAGTAATTAAAGTCTTGTTGCCCCTTGGCCAACTCCCCTCCATGTTATAGGTTCTTCTCGCATGATGTCATACAGTATGGAATATCCCTTTGGCCAGTTTAGGTCAGCTGTCCTGGTTCTGTCCTCTCCCAGCTCCTTGTACCCCCTTGGTCCTCCTCACTTGCAGGACAGTATGAGAAGTTGAGAAACTGAAATGTCCTTGGCTGCATACTGCACTGCTCAGCGACTAAATCATCAGTGCGATATCAACACTGTTCTTCTCTGAAAGCCAAAACATAGCATCATACCAGGCTATGAAGAAAATCAACTCTGTCCCAGCTGAAACGAGGACGGGATTATTAATCTGAGGGCAAAAAAAGAAGGATAACCTTAGATTCGTGGCACTTTTTCTCCTGGCTACAATCCAAACATAGCTGTGAAGAGTATAACAAAAAAGGGAGTGGGCTGACTTTATTTCACTGGACAATCCCTTCGCTTTGGAATAATCTTGATGCATAAGAATGCATTTTTATCCACAGAGAGATATCAGGTCTGAATTTGACTCTTTGTATTTAATACTGTATACATTTCAGATCCTATCAAGGTTGCCATAGTAACAAATTTTTTAAAAAAAATTTAAGTGGCAGAAAATAAGTACAATATCTAAATCCTGCATAATCTGTTGATACTAAGTACTCACTACCTGAGGACATCTTGATAAAACACTTAGATTTTTACAGAATATTTGATTTCCAGTTTCTGCTTTGGGAATTTTATTTTGTTTTTATTTTTTGGCATCAGCTCCAGCTAGAGAGGTCTCCTGTGTTTTACCAGTGAGGATTTAAAATAGCAAGAAATCTGTCATTTTGGGGGAGAAAAAATAAAATAAAAATTAACCTCTACCTTCCACTTTCCCTTTATATTTACCCTTCCACTCCAGTCACCATTTTAAGAACCCTTGAAATGTTATTCATAAAGGCTCTCAGTTTTTTTTTTTTTTTTTTTATATACCTTGATGTTAAGTTGCCCAAAACCTAAATTTTCATTCTGTTCCGTTTTGTTGCAAATGTTTTTATGTCTGCAACTACAGCATTTCAACTTCAATGTATTTCTTATTAAAAAAAATACCAGCAAGTCTGTCTGTCCCCAAATCTTCATTTGAGATGGTAACAGATGGATCCCAAGCTGCAGAAACACACTTACTGATTTCAAATCCGCAAAGTTTTAAAGCGTATCTGTAATGTGCCAATGCACATTGATTTCACATTCTCACAGAAAGCACTGAATTTTAGACTCCTGATGAGACAAGCATCCTGAGAAAACCCTTTCAGCTATAGCATTTCCTCCCTAAAATGAGGGAGAAGTAGTACCCGCAATTCACCAGCATTCCAGCTGCCGAGTGCAGTTACAAAAATACTGATGTTGTGAGTAGGTGCAGCCCTTGCCTGGCGGAACTGCACCTCCACTGCATTACTCCTCACTGGTGCGGGAACCTGCCCCATTACGGACCATATAGTCTCGCTCCTGCTTGCTTCTCTGTCAGCATCTGGCACCACAAGATAGCTCACAGTACCACATGATGAAAGTCTTGCAGCTGCTCAAAAGAGCAATTACTTGGTTTTGTAGAAAGGATCTCTTATCTGATACTGAATATGAACAAATAAAAATCTTCAGGATCACAGTGAATTAAACCACTGGTTTACAGGTGGAAAACTAGAAAGGGTACCTTTGGTCCCGTGTACATCTACAACCAGTTCTTCTTATGTGCATTTCAGACAGAATCATCTAACAACGTTGATACTGGAAGATGATTACCAACACTTCTAAAATGTATACCGGATTTCCACATGCTGCAGGGTCAGATTTACTCTGTAATAACCAGCAATGAAATATTCTTCAGAAGTTTTATGATGGGAAGTATATGCAAGTGTCCCTTTTTCTCCTATCAACCCTAATTCATTGCTGATAATTCATCTCTCCTTACAATACAGATGCAATATGCTATGTTTTTTTCTATTAAAATCTTGAATAGTTTTTTCCAAAAGACAACATTTAATTTGTTGGTTTTTTTTTTTGAGGGTGGGAATTATTTTTTGACACATACTGAAAGTCAATTATAGAACTGGCTTTATTGTTCTTTAAACGTGAAATATCCTCAGAAGCACTGTGAATGTGCAAGAAAAAGATATTTTCAGATATATACATACATACAAATTCTACTGAATAGGAAATGTTGTGCACTTTTGCTCCTCTGAACAAACGTAGAAGTAGAACTTTATAACTGGAACGGATTTGATGCAGCCTTCATTATACCGAGACCGGAAGAAAAATTACGCACATCTGGAAAGTCTGATGCAACAACTGGTTCAGCAAGTAAGGAGTTAAGAAATTTGCTATAGTCATTGACAGCTAGGACCACCAGGCACACAGGATGCCTTTTAATTACTCACAACTGTTACTGCACAGCTCTGGATGGTAACAGCTCCATTATTTACTGTAATTCAGGTTTACCATTACTAAGACATACAAGCACAGCTTTTCAAATTCTACTGTTACTGTTCTTTGTTTAGCTTGGCAAAATTTGGGTCGTCCCATATATTTCTATATTAATAGTCTACCGTAGTCCTATGTCTATTTGTTGTTATATTTGATATAATACCAGTAAGATACATGATATTGAGGTAAATATCCAGAGTAAAATAATGGAGGTCAAGGTAATCTCCGATATACTCTTATCTCTTTATGAGTTAATTTTAAGGACTTGAGTTGGAATTATTGATGATCTGCACTCCAGCTGTGCAGCATTATCTTACGTAAGTT
>VXAV01008953.1:122843-154405 GCA_013399715.1 Alectura lathami | reverse complement strand
CGCCGGCAGCAGGGATTCAGCTGCTGCCCCACCTCGTGGCTGCAAACCCGGAGCGGGAAGCTGCGGGCACGGGTGCGCCGCGAGCAGAGAGCCCCCCGCGCACCGCCGGCAGGCCCCGCGAGGGCGTTGGTGGATGCCGATGGAGAAAGATGGTAAACGGATGAGTGAAAGTGAGTTATTAAAGGAGGCCCCTGAACAGCGAAAGGATGCACGCCGTGGTCACCAGCCTGTCCCAGCCTGCGTGCTGAATGGGTCTGAAGCATTCTCGTTCCCCAGTTCGGGTGCAGGCAGATCCCGAACATCTCAAAGCACCGAGGGATGCCATTCCTGGTCCATGCACGCATTAAGCAGAGCAGTTAGAAACTGCTTTCCCAAACCAGAATGGCCAGAAAATGGGGAATGAGCTAGAGGACAGCAAATGAAGTGATAACGCAGGAGAGGCCTGGAGGAGAACTTTCCAAATGGTGTATGCATAGAACTGTTGGCTCGCTGGCACGTGGTGCTGGGGAGGTCAAACATATAAACGGGGTCAAAGAAGCAATTTGACAAATTTATGGAGGAAAAGTCTCTGGAGTTTTGCTAAAGCCACAGGCAGAGCTGAGCTGCGCACCGCTGGCTGTGCGGTACGTGCTGCTGTCAGTGCCCCAGGCTCTGCCCTGAGCATCTGTTTTGAAGGCCAAAACAGAGCCACTACCAGCGCTTGTGGTCACCTGATGCCGTTTGCCGGCAGGGAACCTGTGGGTCTGAGCTGAGAGGGTACTGGGAAACAACGCGAGTACAGGAAAACTTGAGCTGTCGAAAACAAGGCTTGGTTTGGCTTATTCCTCCTTGGCCTGTCCCTGAGGTTCCAGGCTTGGGGAGGGAAGTGCTGCCATCGCACAGAGGTTCCCCTCCTGTGGGTTCTGGAGGTGAGATACTTCCCCCCACAGGTACCCAGCACTGTCTGCTGCACGGGAGCACCCACCTCCTGCCCTTGGTTCTGCAGGGGTGTAAAGTGAGTCGGCGCCTTGTGCAGCCGCTGCTCATACCTTTGGGGTCAGGTGCTATTTTTGCTGGCCATGCCCTGGAGGTGGAGGTGCAGAAGTGCCTTTCTGCAGGCTGCTCTCAGCCTGCCCCCGCTCCAGGCACTGACGCAGAAGCCGTGGCCTTTAAGGTGGAGCAGGCAGCTGTTGGCGCAGCTCTTCTGCGCCTGCCCCTGATTTCTTAATGCTTCTTTTCATTTTGGCCTGGGGATGGGTCTGTGGAGCACCCCTGGGGATGGCTGGGCCACAGCACAGCAGGTAGGGATGCTCGCTGCAGCACAGTGAGTAGGAATGCTCGTTTCCAGGCTGCCATGCAGAGGGGACATTGCCAACAGCTCGGTTGGACAGCACCCGCAGGGACACTGGGGGGTGTGCTGGGTGGTGGGGAGCTGCTGGAGTGAGAGTCCAGGCAGCGCAGGTCTATAAGCATTGTACAATACAGAGTGCATGCCCGTGTGTATTTCGCGGCAGCAGGAAACCCAAGAAGCCAGCTCCATGATTTTTGCTCGAATTGGCAGCAACAGTGCCAGGCAAATACTACGAGCCCTTAATCCTCCTGGCTTTACACTTGTGAATGACCTAAAGACCATCCAGGATGAGCTCATTCGCAGGACATCTTTGCTAGCTAGCAGTGGGGCTTGGGGTCTGGTTTGGGTGCTCAAGAGGAGGGCTTTCTGTGTCTCAGCAGCTCAGGTGCAGGGCCACCTTTCGGGTGTGAAGGTGGAGGTGGAGGCAGCATGTGGCCTCTCGAGGAAGGATCACACGGCTGTGACTCGCTGCAGCGTAGCACTGACGGTGCTGACAAGGTGCTGCAGTGGAAAAAGCAGAGGTGTCCTAGCGGACGCAGGGTAAGGAAATTGGCTGAGCTTAATGGATCCGAGCTATAATTTCCAGTGGAAATACCAATGTGGCTAACACGTTTGCAGATCACAGGACAGTAAGCCCACGCTCGTGTCTTGCTGCTCTCCGTGACCCCCCCAGCCCCATGGCTGCAGCCAGGCTGGGCTGGGGGAGCCCTGCAGGGCCGTACAAGGAGATGAGATGGGGAGATGGGAAAAGAGAGCAGGACCAGGGCGGTGCTGCCCAGTCAGTGGGGTGCCGGGAGCCCCGTCCTGCTGCCGCTGAGTCCCAGAGGGGCTGGTGGTGGAACTCAGCTCCGTGCAGCGCTCCGCAGCCCTGCAGCATCTGTGGGGCAGAGGCGTCAGCTCTCCGAGTGCATCGGCCTTCAGGTGAGGGGGGTGCCAGAAACTTGCAAGAGGCTGTTGTGGTGTCCAGGAGAAAAAGGCAGCGACACCTGCTGCAAATGGAACCAGCAGTTGTCCTGGCATCGACAGGGTGGTGGGTGCATCAAGTGATCTGGGTGTGGGGAGGTGCAGATCACAGGTAACAGCAACAGCTCGGGATGGCGTTCACACCCCACTTCCACACTCACGAGCCCCACACAGCAGGGTGACAACGCAGCAGCACGGCCGTGCCTGGTCGCTGTGCCAGCTCCCAGCTGGAGCAGCCCTGGCTCCTGATTTATTCAGCAGACGTCAGCCGGTGGAATTTTTCCATGATTTTTTTTTTTCCCTGAAAGAATGTGCTAGGANTTTTTTTTTTTTTTTTTTTTTTTTTTTTTTTTGAGGAGAAGGTCTAAAACTCCTTGACAGCCTCTGTGGCCCTGCCATTTGTTAGCCACACGGTGCTGGTGTCGGAAGGTGCTGCATGCCGTGCTGCTGGCACTTTGCTTCCAACAGGCCCAGCTACAACCCTCTGGAAAACACCATTTTGCCCCTTCACAGTGGGCCTTGTCACAGCCTTGTTTCCAAGCCCACTGCTTGCACTCCTCACCTCTCGCAGCTCTGTGAGATATTTGCATCCAGGAGGCAGCTTGCTTCCCTGCCTACCCAGTCCCATCAGAACTTACTTTAGCACCAGGCAGGAAGCCAAGGTTACGCCTCCTTTTTTCTCTCCTTTGCTCCCCCTGACTGCAGTGAGTGCTTAATGGTGCAGCCCTTGTCTCCACCGTGACATCTCTTCCCACAAGGCCGTTGCTCCATGCAGAGCATGGCAGGGATTGGGCTCTTCTCCCTGCCAGCCGTCCGCTGCACACCGCAAGGTTTCCATGCGCAGGGCTCCGGTCGGACCCACCCCTGGGGGGGCATTCCCAGGGAGCCTCCCCCAGTGCCACCTGTGTCTGGCCGGTAACAGAGGGCCTCAGTGAGGATGGCTTTCCTCTCACCTGGTTTTAGGTGCCCAAAAGTTAGGTGCCTAAGCCCGATTAGTTGGACGGGCTCCTTGCATAGTCAATGGAGACACATAGGCACCTCCAGCGAGTGATTCACCTCGGCTATCTTCAGCGTTTATCTTGAGAGGGGCTGACTCACGCTGGAGCCGAGTGCCCGCTTCTCTTCTGCGGCTCTCGGGGCAGATGGGCGACTTGCTTAGGGCTCAACAACTGATTTGTGGTTGCCCCACACTCAGCAAGGCAGATCCCACCCCACAGCCTGGCCATGGCACAGCTCTGGGAAGCGGGCCCCATGGCTGCGCTCTGCCTGAGACCCCCACCCTATTTCAGAAGCTCCATGTCCAGCCCTGCTAAGCAGGGCTGCGCCTTAGCCTGCCCATATCCCATTATCAGCCCGTGTCATATCCTCAGACCAAGTTAAATATTTACAAAACTCCTGGGGGCAGAGTCCACGTCTTGCTACGGGCTTGTGTATTCCCTCGCGGCACCCCAACCTCTGTGGGCTGGTGCAGCGCAGGACGGGGAACGGAATCTCTGCGCGAATCTGCAGGTCTTGACGAAATGCAGCTGGGAGTGCAACGAGTGCTTGTGGATGTTGAGAAATCAGCAGGAGTGAATCATAAGAGTCAGGAGAAGCTACTAATGTGTGGGAAAAAGGCAAATGTGCTACCTCTGCACAAACATATAATAAGGAAGTATGTAATAATAATTATTGTTATTGTAATACAGTCTGGGTGAGCATTTGGGAAAAAGATATCTAATAACTGACAAGCGACGTGGCTGGGTTTGTTTTGATCTGAAATTCAAACAATGGCTATGTTTATAAGGTAATAATACACAGGGCACAGAGCACTGGCACCGCACCAACTATGCACTCCACAAGTCGGGTTTATATAGGTCATACCAAACAAATAATAGTGTTCTTCAGTGTAATTAACGATTCATTAAGAGAATGAGAGAGAATGTAATGAGTCTGTTTGGATTTCAGGGAGGTGTTAGATATGGTAAATTTATACATTATTTGAACTTGGATTTTGGAGGTGTCACACGCTCACCCGGCTCTGCTCCTCCGGAAGCCAGGGGTGTCGTTCCTGCTGCGGTCTCACATAGCTGGCACAGAAAAACTCCCGCTCAGCCCCAGCAGCTCCTGCTGCACCCACGCCACTTTCAGGAGCATCTCAGAGCCCTCTGTAGCATTTTGCAGGTAGATCAGGAAACTAAGCTACCTCTAGATCCCGATCCATGTGTGCAGGGCCTGGCACTTGGCTCAGGCTGCCCAAATCATCTCTCCTCCATCCTGGGGGCACCCTGACTGCTCCACTTCTGAGCCCTGTGCTCCAGCCACAGCCACCTGTATTGGCGATGGGGTTTTGCTCTGCCTGGCCCCTGGGCCTTTCCTAAGGCCTTTCCCCAAGAAAACACAACGCATGGTGGCACAGCCGTGGGTCCAGCATCCCTCATCTCCATTGCTGGCCCCACTGCTGCTACCTACAGCGGGAAGGGAAGAGCCTTGGCGTCCTCACTGCTGCCCCCCACCAGGGAGCAGCTGCATTTTTAGGAAAAGGTCAGGCTGGGCATAATGCAGGGCTTCTTGGAAAACAGGGGCCGTGCCAGCCCCACCGGTAGACCGGGAGGGGAGAGCGGTGCATGGGCCGGAGATGGTGCAAAATGGCTCCGAGCTGGCATGTGCCAAGATGGGAGGCAGTGGTGTGGGCTGCAGTGGGAGTGAGGGCTGTGTCCCAAAGCTGCACTGCCCTAGGTCTGACCCCTGCACCATGGGGGAGTGAAACAGGAAAGGAAGAAGCAAAACTACTGAGCACAAGCAGCATCCAAAGTGGGAAGGATACGGTGATGATAAATGAAGGCAGTTTTTTGTGAAGCTAAATCATGCCCCTCTAGTCAGTTGACTTCTTCGGGCTTCTGAAAAAGATGATCAAGAAGAAGCAGGGGCCAGAGAAAATGCAGGCTTTGAAAAGGGTTTTTGATAAAGACCTTTCCAAGAGTGAAATAAACTTGGCAACTATGGGATGAAAAGTCCTGTCATGGATTAAAAAGTGGGTCAGAGCTGATAGGAGGGGGAAAACCCATTAGAAGTGAATGGCCAGCAGGGTAAGAAGAGCTTGTGGTGGGGCCACGCATGGAGGCGACGGAGCTTGGAATAGGGTTTCAGAAAACAGAGATGGGGGAAGAAGGATAACAAGGCAACAATGTTAGCTGCCAGCGGAGCATTATTTATTGTAGCTGCAAGCATGGCTGGGCAGAGCTGGGAGGCGCTCCAGAAGCTTCTAACTAAACTAGGAAACCAAACCACAATGACGGAGAAAGTTCAGCTTCCACAAATGCCAAAGTGAGCCATTCCAGAAGAAATTGGGCAAGCCTCTTGCTCTGAATTAGAAGATAGCATGTATGGGTCAGCCGTGGCATGGGCAGTGATTGCTCAAGCATTGCTCAAAAAAGATCTGGACCCTGGATCAACATGACAAACACGTCACCACGTGGTTGCGCATGGCAGTCCCTGTCTGCGTGCCTGCCTTGAGGGGCCACAGCAGCAGGGCCTAAAGCAGCGTCCTCAGAACAGCCCCCCTGGGTCAGATCAGTGCCCACCAAAGGCAGCATGGGCGAACGGAAGCGGGATCAAAGGCAGAGCTGGGCGGGGGAGCTTTTGTGTGGAGGGCGAGAGAGAGGTACAATCTTATTTTGTTTGCAGCAGGGAAGCAGAGGGCTACAAAACAATGATTCCCTTTGGTAACAGCTGGCTGATGCTTACATTTTATTGGTGCCATGCAGGAGGGAAAGAAAGCTGTAAAGGTGCTTTTAAAAATAGTTGCAAGGGACGTGAGTGCTTTGCCATCAGCCTGCCTGCAGTGCCCTTCCAGATGGGATGCGATAAGCTCGTGCCTGGCCTGAGCCTGGCCCTGCTGCCAACCCACCCGTCGCAGCGCACCTGCTCCGGACAGGCTGCTGGGAGCCACTTTTGCAGAGGGTGGATTCAGCTGTCCTGCAGGCAACGCGCAGCCCCGGGCACCAGCAGCGAAGACCAGGCTGCACCCCTGAAGCCTGCTTAACGTGGGTGTCCGGCCGTCACGGAGCAGGAATGGCTCTGCAGGAATGAGTGTGGTTCCTGGCAGGGTGTGGTAACACCGAGCCCCATGCAATAAGCAACTGAAGGGGGGGTGTGTTTGTAAATAATTTACTAGAATGACCTACATGTTACCAGGCCTTTGTTTGCTTTTATGAAGTCAGTAGAGAACCGCACAGCCTTGGAGACTGAAGTTTGAGCGCCAAATGCTGAGAGGTGACACAGAGAAAAGGCACTCTGTGCAGGAAGGCAGCCTAGGGCAGCTTCGGAGTTTCCAAGCTTTCCTGCAGACAGAAAGCTTTGGGGAAGAACTGGAGAGGGAGAGATGCCCCACAGCTGCACGTGGCTGGCTCCTCAGAGATGCGGGAGCTTTGCCACACACCCCACGAAGGGAGCAGGGAGGTGACAGCTTGCTGCGTGGAGCCTGTCATGTGTTTCAGGCAGGGCTTTCTCTGCCCCCAGTGCCAGCATTGCATTGGGGTGGTGTGTGCATGGAGAGGTAGAGCTGTGCTGGAGGAATAGAAGCAAGGCCTGGGCTAATTGCCAGCCAAGGGGAGCTGATGGTGCTCCTCAGAAGAGCAGATGCTGGGCCTGGTGTCTGGGCTGCCTTTGAGCGCTGACTGGGGACGGGTTGCCATGATGTCCTGCTGCATGGTGGCTTCCTGGACGTTGCCAAGCCCTGGTGGCCTTGGAAGTCAATGGCCGGACACTTCCTCTCTGCATGTATTTGCTTTCTATAATGAGTAAAGGTGTGTTACACAAACATGAAACATCAATTACTGGCTACCGATGGGGACAGGAGGAAGGCTACTGCTCCTACCACTTGCTACTTTTTTCTTCTTTAAGACTCTGCTCAATAAATCATGTGATTATAGGAGAATCTCAGTTTTCAGTTAAGAAAAGCATGCTTTTCCTGCTGGCAATTGTGGAGAAAAACATGAAACCTCTGGAGTGTTGAGCCTGAAGACTGAAGAGTCAAAAGATAAACAAGTACAGAATCCAACGTCACTTCTTTTCAATTTTTTTTTTTTAATGATATTGTTTAGGTGACTGATGGTATTTTGGAACCCAGCTCTCAAATGTTTGGGATTAGCTGTCCTGGAAAGAAGGGGATGTTGGCTGCCTAGTGCCACTTGGGATATGTCAAAATCCCAGCCTAAAACTGACTCTGCAGAGCCTTGTCTAGCACAAGCTGGTCTCACCTCTTGGGGCTTGGAGGGAAAAGCTGGTCAGTTTTTCTCTGCCAGTCCACCTGGATAACGCTGCCAGCAGTCGCTGCTGGCAGCAGGGGGCTGTGGCCCATCCATGGCTACCTGGCCTCCCCTGTGAAATGGAAGCTCAGCCAATGGCACTGGCATCTCTTGGTGGACAAGGATCCACACAGCACAACTGCTGCAGTAGCTGGTGTCTTCGTGCCTGCCATGACCATTCCACGCAGCAGCAACAGCACATGCACAACCTGTGCTTCTTTGCTTTTTGCTGTAGCTTGTCTGTGCACTGACAATTGGTATCTCTGGGCCTACAGAGATGATTCATGTTTCTCCATTTTTAGACATCATCATCATCATCATCTGTGGTTTCTGACTCCAGATTTCACTGCCCTTCAATGTGTGCACCCCTAGCTTTTACAGCTGAGAAGCTGCCCCCACTAATTGTTGCTGAAATTCGCGGCTGGTTGACCCACCAGTATGGGACAGTACAGTGACAGCATGTTGGGTGGAGGTGTGTGGCTCTTCCCAGCCCAGATGCGTGGCTCAGAGCTGACCAGTCTGTTACCTTTAGTCTCGTTGACGGATCAAAAACCCACAGATTCACGCTATGGGGATATGACTGTGTCTGTTGCAAACGCAGCTGTTCCAAAACACAAACCAGAATTTCTAAGTGCTGCTGAAATGGTGAAAGACCTTTGAGGAGCAAGAGTGGGGCTGGTGGATGGCAAACCTTCTTTGGTGAAACTGTTCAATACAGCAAGTCTGTTATTGAGGGGAGAGTCCCACGTTCACCTCCAGCAGCAACGGCAGATGGCAAGAAGCAGCAGCAAGAGCCAGCAATGCACCAAAAGAAAAATGTCCAGAATCAACCGGGCCAATAAAAAGAGTTGTGCAGGTGAACGAATAAGCCAGCCTAAGCCATGTTTCCTGAAGGAGTTGAACCGCCAGCCACAAAGCTCTTCCCAGGAAGAAAGGCTGTTGCAGTGGCAGTGCAGTCGGTAAGTCTGCCTCATAGCTGCGCTGCATGCAGTTTGTGTAGTTGTGCAGTACTTGTTTTTCCATCTCTCTTTCCTACCAGAAAAAGCGAAGTGTTCCTGTGTGTGTGTGTGTGTGCGTGCTTGCTACACTAGGAAGAGCATGCACATGTGCGTGTGTGTGCCTGTGCACAAGCGTTGGTGAGCACGTGAACAGGGGCCGTGGGTAACCACAGCTACAAGCGTGCAAGCCCCAGCCTACGCCAGGGACAGGACGGGGCGTGCTGGGGACGGTGCTGACGGCAGCAGTGTAGCTCTGGCGGACAGGACCTCTCCCAGCCACTGATGAAACACAGCTGGGCTCAGCAAAGAGTTAACTTGGTAGAGAAGCATCTAGAAGGGCTCCTGCCAGCTATAAACAGAGCGATCAGCATACACAGGATGTGGCGAGCAGCTAAAGGCGTCCCGTTATTAACTTCACTTTTATTTCAAGGGGATTCACTTCTCTGTTCTGTTTCCCATTTGGGAAGTGAAACCTAAGACCATGGTACCACTTAACAAAAAAAAAATTTGGTCACAGCCCATTTGTTTTTCTACTTCATTCTTTTTATTTCTTTTAAAGGTTACTCTGCTTTTCCTTTGACAGAATTTATTGAAATTACTGGCAACGTGCTGACTCTTCACTCTCTGTTTCTCTCCTGAGGAATTATCTCATTTGCTCTCATTCAGGACTGTTGACTCTGAGGGGAGTGTTTACTTGAGGACACCTCGAAGCCTCAGCTGGCCTGCGCTGCCCTGAGGTGCTTTGTAAACATTTATTCATTCTTGCACACACCCCCTTCCCCCCCGCGTAAGGTGAGGAAATGTGACTGTCACCCTTTCACAGATGGAAGAAGTGAGTGCAGAGCGGTGCAGTGACTCACCGGCCGCAGCGGAGGCAGATCTGGAGCTGAGGAGCCCGGCACTACCAGGAGGTCACGTTCTCACCTGGCGCTGGGACGCAGGTAGTGCCAGCTCCATCCACCTGCCGCCCACCTGTCCTGTGAGGCAGCGATGCTCATCTCAGCGTTTGCAGAATGAGATCAGATCGCTATGGCTAACTCCCTGTGCTGGTGTCATCAGAGCGTGATATATGATTATGATATCATGATGCTATTACGCTGAAACTAATGCAAGGCCGCTCACGGAACACGGGTAAGCAGCTGAACATTGGTGACCGTGTGCTGCTCAACCACATCACACAGGCACACACACCCTGCACTGGGGTGTTGGCCAATCCCACTGCACCACAGGGACCTGCAAACGAGCTGTGTGCTGTCCCCTCTTCTCTGCCGGGCCTGGGTTAGCTCGGCCCCACACACGCTGGTGCAGGTGACTGAGAGGAAACACGGCTCTGTGAGGCAATGGAAGGAAAATGTTTGCCCCTCTGGTGGAAAAGGCTCTCACGGTCAGTAGATAAGGATCGTGGCCCATGTTCTCAGGTGATGCTGGCTATTTTGGAGTGCTGGCCACTTGTTGGAAGTCAAGCTTCCTTCGGTGCAAGCAGAGAGGCGCTTGGTGCCTAATCACAGCTGAAAATTCAGGACTGTACATTGCCACTATTTGATGGCAACTATTGCTGTTTACAGTCCTTGCCAATATTGTTTTTCTCTCCCACGCAGAATCAAGAACAACAACAGCCCAAACCCCTGCTCCTTATCTCTTCTGCTTGCTTTCCACACTGTCTGCATGGGCACAGTTTCAGTCACCCGCAGCTCAGCGCAGGCGCATCAGATCAGTCCGTTCCACTCTCTGACACGCATCTGTCTGTCTGTCTGTCTGGTTATCAGGCCTGGGCAGGATGTGCCTCTGATCAGGTTCATGGGGCTGGAGGGGAGGTTGGAGTTCCCTGTACAAACCCATTCATTTTTAAGTAAAACTCTTGGTATTTTCTTCTTCTAAATAAAACTTTTGTGGCAAGTCATCCTAATGAAGCTGGTATTTAGCTGCCTCTTGCCTTGCCACATGCAAAACCAGTTTCCGTTGCCACAGTGAAGCCTGCAGAAGGAACCTCCTTGGGTCTGTGGGCTTTGGGACAGTTCAGGGGCCTGGTCCTGCACATGTTGAGAGCAATGGCCGAGCACCCATGGCTTTCAGGCATGAGAGACCAGGGTCGCCGCAGTGCTTAGGAGCATGAAGGGCTCACATCTGAGCACCTCTCTGCATCTCATCCTGCTTCGGTGTGCAGTTCTGGGGAACAGTGGGATCTTACAGATGGCTCTTCCTCTTCCTCTGTCCCTCCTTCAGGCAGCAAGCACCACCTAAACTCTGCCAGAGGCCTGGCAGACACCACAGGCCCAGGCCTTCTGCCGCTGCTGAGGGTCGGGCTGGAGCTTCAGGGTGTGGGGACGGCAGACCAGTACTGTGACGGGGCTGGAAAGCGTGGGCTGGCGTGTGGAAAGCCTGGAGTCAGCACTTTCCTCCAGAGAAACAGAGGGCCTTCTGTAGTGGAGCTGGCAGAGAGTTAACCTCATAGTTAAACTATTACTGGGCTTCACCTGCTCTTATCCCTCCACAGTGCAAGGGGCAAGGGGCTCAGTAGGTCAACTGGCACTGGGACCTGACAGCAATTAAAGGGACCCGGATGAGGCCCAGAGTTTGACCTGTACCTTTTTGGTTAGAGCCCTTTCCCCACTCAATGTCAGTCCTCACAGACCTCCTTCACACTTCAGTGTGGTTTGTGATAAACAAAGTAAAAGCCCTGCAAAGCAGAATGCCCGGCCCAAAGCCAGGGATGCACTTCACTAGCCACCCTACAATAACACAAGGGCACTCCCGCCAGCAGCCTTAACGTAACTGATGGGTACATGGCAGTCGAGTCCTTGCTACATTGCAAAACATGATGCCTGAATTTCAGGAGTCCCAGATGGGGAAGGCAGCTGTGCCGGTTGTGAGAGACAAATAAAACAACTAGTTGAGAAGGAGTTACAAATTCAGGGCGAGCCCCCAGGCAGTAACCCACCTCCTTCTGGTAAGAGGCACATAGCCAACACCCTGTTGCACTGGCAGCCAGGGCCCTGGATAACGTGGGGGTGTTTGCTGCTGGTATTGCCATTGTACCTACCCTAGCTGCAGATCTCTGCTCCAGACCTAAGCCACCAAGACTGCAAGTTACAGCTCTGCTGGCTGAAAGCTTTCTGAATGGGAACAGAGAGCAATCCTCCCTATCCCTACAGGTTCTAGCTCAGCAATATGTGCTACACCCATTCATCTGAATGCAGAGTTAGCTCTGAAACTAATGATAAGGCCTTAAATGCCATTGCACAGCTAATTTATTTCTCCACTGTCCCAAAGTGCTTCCGAGGTGCTGAAAAGCTTGGCTGCCGAAATCTCCATAGCCTCTGCTGACAGCCCCAGCCACGCAGCTCTGCGTTGCAACACCTTCCCTGCTATCACAGGCCTGAGCACTCCAAGCAGTTGCGTGTTCAGCTGAAAGCCCCCAGCAGTGGTGGTGGCTGTGCCCGTCACACAGCTGGGGGCACTGAGCCCGGGGGTGACGTGTCTTGTCCTCGCGCAGACAAGACATCAGCTGGTGCCTCCTATTTTCCATGTGCCCGTCCCCTCCTCAAAGCAATTTAACAATTTTCTTTGCCTTAATGTCAGTGGCATTACATAAGTGCATACTAGGTGTGAGATCACGATACAACACGTCGATTATACAGGGAGGCACAAGGTCATAACCACCCTGTGGAAAGAGAGGGAGGCCATGTGTATACACACATAAACACCTAGGTTGATATATATAAACTTGTGTGCACGCAGCGCTTTCATTTGGAGATGTGCTGTGCGTGGCACATGTCTGTTAGGGCAGACAAACTACTGCCACCCATGTTTGTTTCTGCTTCAGAACCTTTTGTTTTTCTCTCTCGGGCTTTGGAGTTGCTTCTGTTTTACAAAAATAGCACCACTCGAGGCAGTCTTCCCGATAGGTGGAATAGTTTCCCCTTGAGAAGGAACTGGTGGAAATCCCCTCTCTTGAGACATTTTAACTCTGCCAAAAAATGTACAATGGGAGTGACTGCTTTAACTAGCGAGCTGACTTGGATGAGCTAATGGGTTTTTCCATCACTAATGTCTAGTTCCAGGGATTTCCATGAATTGCTGTCAGGACAGAAGAAGGCAACAGATTGCAACTGTGGGATCTGCTGTTTCAGCTCCACTGACACGTCATTCCCTCAGGACACCCAGTGACCTGGTTAATCTAGTTCTTTGCTTCTGACTTCTCCTCGTAAATGATTTATCAACTGGCATGGATCCCTGTTTGCTTAAGGAGGCGTGTGATGACCTCTAGCAGGCTGGCTGCACAGATCTACGGGCTGCGTTTGGCACCCGTCTGCTGGTCGCTGCTCGTGACCCTTGGCTCGGGGAGCAGCGGACGAGGCTGCAGCGGAGCCCGGTGGGTGATGTTTGCGTGGCTGTCTGGAGGCTGCCAGTGACTAAGCTGTGGGCTCAGCAGCAGGAGCACTTGCCTAGGGCCTGCCCTGGCCTGCTCTGACCCCCACAGTATGAAGGCACGGTGGGCAGAGGGCTGCCATGGGCTCTGGGGTGTCAGATGTGGATGCACCAGCTGCGGATACATCAGCTACACCAGAGCCAGCCTTAAGGTCCCTGAGCTCCATGGAGAAAATAACACCAGCCTTGGTCCACTGCCCTGTCCATTCCCACAGAGAGGGCAGCAACGGTGGTGGTGACATCAGTGTCACATCTGAAGCAGGTGCAGCTCTGGAGGTCTTCATCATGGGCATATGTGAGCCAGTACGCATGTCACCATGCACTGCAGTAGGAAGGAGGTGGTACGTATCTGAACTCACTCAGAAGCCAGGGAGTGAGGATGAAGGTAATTCCTGCAAGCTTTACATCCTGCCTTTGTACTTGGGCTAAAGGAGCGTGGAAGGGGATCAGATATCACAGATTGGGCACCCTTCTAAAAAATTGTCTATGGGCAACTCCCTGCCTTCCCTCCAGGCCAGTTATTGCCGCTTCCTGCTCTGATTGTTTCAAATCCGGTTATCTTGAGTTATGCCTGTTCTGGCAAATACGGAGCAGCAGAGGGGAGGTACTGTTCCAGTTGATGCTGTATGCATGCCACAGATCGCAGAGATTAGCATGGGAGGAATCACTGAGATGAGCTGCTTGAGGCAGATAGTGGGAAGCTTACAACAGAGCTGCGTAACAATTAGAGTCATTAAACTGTTGAACAAAATCTTCCTTTGGGAGGACGTGGGGCTGTGCTGGATTTCCAGCTGGCAGGAGGCTGTCTCATAGGGGCAGCACCCAGCAGTAAGGCGAGTGGAAGAAGCCCGCTGCAGCCAGCCCTGCTCTGGTGTCACACCACCTGAGGGCCACACATCGTCAGGGAGGGCTGGGTCGGGCTGCGGCAGGGAACCTGCAGCCACATGCAGGCAGAGGCAGGGGTGTGTTCCTCCTTGCATAAGGGTGGATCTGGAGCAGCCGTAGGCTTCCTGGGACCTCAGGGGTGGTCGTTCCTCATAGCCGAAGAGGAAGGAACGTGCAGCTCCTGTTCCCTTTTTTTGGGGCATGCTACTTGCTCATACCTCAGCAGAAACCTCTCTGTTTATGCACCATGTGCTCCCACTCTGTACCTTGTACAGCAGACAGAAGGACAGACAGCTGGCAGGACATGTGAGGGCTAATCTCACCTCACCAGGGGCACCCACAGCCACCCTATGGCTCAAAACCCAAACCCTGTCCCCAAGAACAAGTTCAGTCTAGGCTGGGCCCACGCACCCTGTGAGATCCTAGTCATAGGCGCAGAGCAGAGAAGCAGGAAAGGGAAGGAGAGGAAGGCCAGCGAGTTATCCCCAGACTGTAGCTCTAACCTTTTAATATGCATGGACTTACTTTAGATACAACTTCAACCTGAATTCCCGAGTGCTGACAGACTTGTGTGTGGATAACTCAACATTCAGGCTCAGTTTCAAGCCCAAGCTCACCGACTGTTCGCACCACCTCTCCCACATGCCACCTTGCTCTCCAAAGAGCAGAGAGGAGCCTGGTCCATGCAGGAGCCCTGTCCTTCCAAGCAGCACAAGTACTCTTGGCTCAAACCTCTTGGCTTTGGGAACTCAAACACATTTACTGAGGACAGCACAGATGTAGATTGATGCAAGTGCAGAACTCCCCAAAAGCATTCCCATGTCCCTAGGGCACTGAAACACGAGCCAGGTTTTCTCATTGACCTCTTTCATGGCAGGTGCACAGATTTAGCAACTACACGCTAAGAGCACCCAGAAACTCTTTGGCAGAGGCAGGACTGGAACCTGCTTCCTCTCATCTCCAGCCTCCCAGGTTGGGGGAGGTTGCTTCCAAGTGCCTGGCTTTGTTCTGGTCCTGGCAACACAAGGTGATTTTCTGGTCTGTTCTTTGTGGATCTCAAAGGGTTTTTAATTTGCATTTTTGACCGCAACCAAACATAGACATTTTCATTGAACTGTTCACACAGAAACCATTTTATTGAGCTGTTCTGGTTTTGGTGTGCTAAAATCACCCAGCTGGCAGAGCAGCTTAGTGCACGATGGAGTGAAGTCACATGCCTCTAAGCTGGGTCTTACTGCAGGAGATCCTACCAGGGCAAGGCTGCAGCTGCCTGTCCCGCAGTCACTGCATCCTAAGTTACCACCACTCCTCTGGGAAGACTGGCTCAGAGTTAAGAGGCAGCTGACCACAGTTTCTTATCCAGGTCCCCTGCTGATGAGGCTCAAATTAAATCTACTGGCAAAATCGAACAAGATTGCATGCAGAAGGACATAGCTATGGATAAACAGAAGTTAAGGGAATAATAGCCTGCTTTTCTGGACTTGGTCCAGTATGCACTAAAGGGATTCCCATGAGCATCAGTAGGATCCGAATCAGAACATAAATTTCTTACAAATTTTCTTCTACTGCATTAAAGCAAACAAACAAACAACAAAAAAAAAAAAACCAATAACTCAAACCCTAAAAACACCCCCACCAACTATTTTAAGTGTTGTTTTCCCCTTTTTTTTACATATTTATTCTCTCTACTCCTTTTCAGCACTAGGAAGGCTATACTGCACCTCTGACAACACCGTGATCTGACAAAAGCCCGTAACCTGAGCAGTGTGTTCCCGACTGAGCGATTCAACCCTGCTGCGAGCTGCTGCGGCGCAGCACAGGGGTGCCAGGGGAACGTCCAGCTCGTGGGCTGGCCATTCACCAAGGGCCCCATCGAGGCAGAACTGCACAGCGAGAGGACATACTTCCTGTATTGTCATTGCCTCCCCAAACTATCAATTAAAAAATGTCACATTTCTGTACTCTGTGGATGTCATCTGCCTTCTGTGTGCACTTTGTTCATGCAGGGCTGTGACACACGCATCCCACAGGTCATCTCGGGAGGGGTACTGCAGGTACTGAGGCATTAAAGATGCCAGCAGAGTGCTTTACTGGATTTCAAAAGGGCATTGGCTTCTTTTGATTTCAGTGCAGATTGGACTTGTAAGCTGCAGACCCCGTCCCCTGTAGGGACGAAACACCTGTGAAATCTGGCTCCCTCAGCTCCCTTCTTGACTATGGCTATTAGTGCGCTCAGGGCACTGTGAGGATGGAAAAAGTAAAGACTATGAGTTCTCAGGAAATATAGAAATGGGGTCAACTAAGTAATGTTGCAGTCAATTAGAAAGACAGTCTATTAACACTTTCTGCTAATAGCTGACTTAGATGGATTCCCATGATTCCCACTGCCAGCGTCTCCACTCACACAAGGAAATATTTATGACTCTTCTCCCTCAAAAGCTTGGTTAACCTCATTTAAAGTAGAGAGCACTGAAGATACATCTATCAACATTAGGAACATTAACTCTTCCTTTTTGTCCCCATGCTTAAAAGAGAAAAGAATTCAAACCTTCAAGTGGGAAGTGAATTACCCAGAGTGGCTGCAGATGGGAGCCGTTAAATGCCCGGCTGCATTTTTTTAATTGAAACAATACAGCGATTTACTGTACAAATAGCTCTGGCAAAGCTGGCTCCGGGTCTGTCCAAGTTCACCACCCCACATCCCTACAGGTCAAAGGCAGCAGCAGAGGCTGTGACCCTCCTGTGCTCTGAACGGGCCCTTGGTTCTCACCCCGGGGAGCTGCACACACCAAATGTGCGCGGGCACGAGGCCTAGGCAAAGCACCACAGCTCTGCTTTGGTTTCCACGCAACTGCAGAAATTTCAGGATGAATTCCCAGGTAGCAACTCCTGACCCATTACTGACAAGTAGAGAGACCAGAGGGAGGCAAATCTGTAGTCCTCATTTTGAACGAGGAGAGGGGAAAAACCAGACACAGTTGGTTTTCACTGTAGTCTTGACTGCCTGTAGGTTTCAGTCTGAGCTACTGAAGTTTTAGGCCTGCCTGTAAGTCCAGTTTATACAAGGAAGGCCTTTCTATTTTCAGCTTCTTGATGTGTGAGTAATAGGGGTGCCATCTAGAGGCCAAAGTGACTGCCCCTCACATTCCCGTGGACGGGACTGACGCTGTCAATAACCTCCTCCCACTACCTCTTTATGAAGGATTTCTCATTTCTGAATAAAATTGTTACAGTACAAAGCCCCTCTCCATCCACATCTCTCATTCATGAATTGCAAATCCTGCTTAATCAATCCATCTTAAAAATGAGCCCTATAAATAATCCACATACCCACTGTAGGGACAAGAAGCCTGAGAGCAGCAGCGAGCTCTGGCTGGACAGGTCTGGACACCGTCCTTCCATCCTGCCCCTGAGCTGAACGCTGCCGGCCAAGCTAAGCCAAAGTGCCAGGAGTGGGATCCACAGCTCACCCCGTGCGCTTCCGCATTGCTACGCAAGGCTCTCTCTAGGCTTAGGAATGGCTTTTCCCCGGAGGAGTCTCCCTCTAGCAGGTGTAGGCGTCAGATAACGTTAGCAGGAGGCAGGTACAGGGCGGTCATGGCCACCTACCGCACTCCGCACTGCTCCACGCTAATTGGTGCTGAACCTCCCACCCACCCGGTGTGGCCGAGCAGGCTGCAGTGGGGCAGGAGGGCGAAGGCCGGGCCGTGCTGCTCAGGCCTGGCACCGGAGGAACCCCACTGCAATGCCCTCGCAAAGCACTTCAGATTTGCTTGCAGACTTCCTGCCCTGGGCCCTGCATCCACCAAATGGGAAAATCCCCCTGCTGATGTGACTAAGAGTCATGCTCTGCAGCCTTGGCTTCGGTTTCTACCTCTCACAGTCCCAAAACGGAGACAGGGAAGTGCCAGATGCTTTCTGTTCTCCTTGCCTAGGACTCTGTGACCACCGGTGTTTTTGAGCCCGTGAGGCTCAAGGGACTTTTCAGTCTATGCTATCGCATGAGTGGCTAAATAAAAACAGACCTGAACGCCGTCGGCTCTGCTTACATCAAGGAAAAGGGAAGCTGCTCTTCTACTACAGTGAGCGCTAGCAAAGCTCTGCAAGAGGCAGCTAAAAATAGGGCTGCCCCCTACAACACTTCCGTCCTGCCTTTGACACGCTCACAGCTTTTGCGTCCCATCGGCCCCGCCATTTCCTCACCCCACGCCCAGCATCACCCCACAGCCCTTCCTGCAGCACGGAGCTTTGAAGTGCGGGCAGCTCCCTTGCGCCAGGCAGCAGTGGCCACTTCCCCTGCTTTCTTCGCTCTTTTTGTGTGCTTTGGTTGCAAGTGAGAAGTGGGGCAAGCCCCTGCAGAAGGTCTTGCCCCAGGAAGACGCTGAAAGTCCCAGGGGTACTGAGGACAAGGAAAGCTTTCCACAGTGGAGTGTTTTCAAGGGTATTTTTCTCAGTAAATGAAACGATGGAAAGTGTTTCTGTGAATACCTCTGGGATAGCATTCTCGAGCATTCCCTTTCAATTTTGGCATTTCTTCCTGGAGAACCAGGAGCTGAAAATTGCATCAACTTGCTTCTCGGAGTAAAAAGGAAACCAAGTGGAAAATGCAAATGAGGAGATGTGAAGGGGACCTCCTCCCTGTGGGTCCCCATGTGTGGGGCCGATGGCTACCAGCAGGCAGTGGCACCGCACAGGCGTCGGGTGATGGCCTGCGGAAGATGGAGGTGCATCAGCAGCGTGCCGGCGGACCAGCAGAGCTGGTGAGAAGTGGCATGGGACAGCTCAGCAGGGATAGGCATCACTCTTAAGCCAAAGAGCAAGCAATGAAGTATGTTAACCCCCTGAAGCAGGCTGTTGAGAATGGCTCGTGCTGCCTGCCCAAGGTTTTCCAAGTCCTAAGAAAATAATGCTTATGGGGTATGAGCTAACTGGGACCTCAGTGGCATTTGTGTCCTCCCTGCTTTTCAGCCCAGCAGCTACACCGGTGTCCTCGTAAAGACACACAGGATGAGGCAAGTCCACAAGCCACCTCCTCCGGACCATGGGAGGATTGAACAATGTGCTGCCATGCTGCAGCCTGGGGTTGACTCTCTTTACCTGTTCGGGCCTCGTGTTCTCAAGCCCTGGGATTTGGTCTTGAAGGGGAGCCACTCTGTAGCCCCTGATCCTGCTCAGGGGTGGATGGAGAGAACCAGCAGAGGTCATTTGCTGTAACAGGGCTGATGAGGAGGGAGAATGGGGCCTGAGGGTGCTGCCTCCCTGGAGCCCTGAGGCAGTCAGGAGATGGGTGAGCGTGCACTTCTGGCATGCAGAGAGGCTGCCCCAGGGAGTTTGTTTGGAAAGGGCGGAACGGGAAAGGCGGGAAAGGCGCACCTGGGGAAAGAGCCCCCAGCCAGCCCGCAAGGCAGCCTCCAGGGAATAATAGCCCTGCTGTGAGAGGGCAAGGGATGGTAAAACAAAGCAGAAAAGCCATCAGCTCGGAAGGCACACCCAGTCAGGAAGACACTTTCACCAGATCAAGGCAGAAACTGTTTCCTGAAGCCTCTCTGTCACTAAAGAGCAGCACCATTGAGTTGGAGCTAGCCCTGGCTGGAAGCAGGGCCGTGGCAGAAGGGTGCCAGCCCCACTTTGGGGCAGCTCCTCTGGGCACACGTGTGTGTGTATGGCAGAAGGATGCCTGGGGCTGGTTCCTCCGCAGTTGTGTTTTTCTCAGTCTGGCTCAGAAGAGGAGCACTTGCAAGCTCTCGCTGCTTCTACGCCTCGGCAGCCTCTCTCAAGAGCAGCCTGTGAAGGTTTCCTGGGTGGTTGGTTTGTGGTTTCTACCGTTGTAATTTAGTATCTGGATCTTACTCCAACCTCCCCCCTCACTCCTCCAAGCTGCTAGTGGCCACAAAGGCTGGTGGCCTTCGTGAAGCTGCACCTGTGTCCTTCAGAAGCTGCTGTGGGGCTGGGTGAAACGGGCCAGCAGCCCTCGGCTCACCCTGCAGCGCTCCTCGGGCGGGGGACGGGAAGGGGCACGCGGGGGCCGCCCGCAGATCCTGCGAGAGCGCTTCTGAGCCCCCCGCTCCCCCTCCTCTTCCTTCCGCCCCCGGCAGGTGAGCTGCCGGAAACCGCGCAAAGGGAAGGAGGCAGAGTTTCCAGTTCTCTAGTCAGGGGTGTTGTTTCCTATTTTTGGTATATAAATACTTTTTTTTTTTTTTTTTTTCCACAAAGGTGATGGTTTGGGTCACCAGGGGCTATTTTCAGATGGGTTTCGCAAGTTTCCCCCAGCAAGGCCCTTCTCTTGCGGCAGTGTTACAGCACCATCTGGTGGGTCCCAGCGAGCCCCGAGCCAAGGGGCCGCGCTGCCTCCTGCCANGCGGCCCGCAGGCGGCCCTCAGCCGCGCGGCCTCCTGCGAGCAGGGCCCGGCCCTCAGGGAGCGCTCTGGGGGAGCTGAGCGCCCCGAGAGCACAGCCTGCCCCACGGTCCTGGGGGCTCTCTCAGGGCGGTCCGGGACACCTGCCTCGCGCTCGCAGCGGGGTGGGAGAACGAGCCAGGACCGCTTCCGGCTGGTTTAAAAGTGCCGTGTAGCCCCATGCTGGTTCTGTAACCAGGGAGAGCTTCCCGCACACAGCCACCTTCCCTCAGCCCTTGACATTCTGCCTGGTGCTACGATATTCAGCGTGCTGAGGGCTGGGCATGTCCGTGGCGTGGTCTGGAAGATCCCAAGCAATACATCTGGCTCCCGCCTCCTCCGGCCCACAAACGTCTGCAACTCCACACTAAGGCTGTGGGAGCTTTTGCAGATTTCAACGACTTCAGCGACACTGGCAGGTGCTCGCATCCCTTAAAAGCAAGGCCAACCGCAGCTTACCGCTGCAAGCCACAAAATAATATCTGCAGGCCTCCAAAATGCATGGAGAAATCAGTTGCCTTAGAACTGCTGAGTGCTAGCTGCTGGGCAAAAGAAAATGCATGCATGGAGGATTCTGCTGGGCCTGGTCTCAGGGTCCCCAGCGATGTACCTCACGTACACATGCACACAAATACACAGAGGCAATTCCTGGCCTGGACTGAAGCATCTACTCTAAGCATGTTGATCCGGATCCTTCCAGCTCAGTTTGTCCCTGCTGAACACCCTCACAACACACAGGTTTTCTTGGATGGAGAGAGAAGAGATCCAACCCTGGGTATGGGGAGCAGCCACGACACCTCACAACAACATCATTCAGTTCCAGGGGAACTTCGTCTTTTAAGCCCTTCATTAATCTTGAAGAGCGGGGTTTACCTTACACCCTCACCTCTCCCTTGTCACTCTCTCTTGGTGTAGGCCCAGCAAATCAATAGCAGTGACTGTCCTTTGAACACCTTGAGACTACCAGACCTGCAGAGCTGCCATTACTTAGTATTTCACTACAGCATATAATTTGGCCTTGTTTCCAAGCCAGCCCCTAGTGTCAGCACTAACCCTGAATTGCAAAAAGTCACATGGTCTGCCAGGCAGATTCCCAGCACCACATTTACCATTCCAAGAAAAGAGCTTCCTGAGAGAAGACTGGAACAGTCTGTGTCAGCCCCAGTCTGAACAGTGCCCAGACCCAGTCTGCTTCATAGCACACGTGGGCAATGCCCACCACTGCCAGGCCACCTGGGTCTGACGTCTCACAGCTCAGACTGTCTCTCAGCATAAGTTAACCCGGCTTTCAGCTGCTCTTGTTGAAAGGAGTTGCTCCCCAGGGCTGTTACAGCTTCTAAGGGGCACAAGGGTTGCGTTTTCTAAGGTACCAGCCCAAAAGTTCAGCTGCAGTCAGTCAGTTGAAACCTGCTTTCAACAGATGTTCCGTGCTGCAAGAAGAGCACTTGGCTCTCCTGATTTCTGGATTTGGTCTGATGCAGCACATGCATCAGAAGTCATCCTGCCTCCAAGATGCCTGCACGATTCTTGAACTTGATGGAACAACTGCAGAGCTACTTAAAAAAAAAAAATGTAGTGACAACAAAATCCCATAGAATTCATTGGAAAATGGATGCTACCTGCACCATNAAAAAAAAAAAAAAAAAAAAAAAAAAAAAAAAAAAAAAAAAGCAATCCTAAAGTTGCTGTGCACTCTTGCTGACAAAATGAATGGCAAATGTCCTTCTGCAAGAGAAGGTTCAGAGCTGAAGAGGTGAGGCTGGCATCTGTTCCCAGTGCAACAGCTACTAGCAGTATGGCTAGGGTTATGCTACTTACCATTGCCTCCACTACTTACTCCTAAACACTCTGCTAGTCAGCTTTGACTAGACATGGAGGGCTACAAGCACCTGTTTGGGAACTGATGTGTAAGAACCGCTGCTGAGAATGAAGAGCAGCATCTTGAAAATGGGTGGAGAATTCAAGGAAACACAGACTATAAGCTTCAAGAAATAGGAAAGGATGAAAAACATACTTACATACAAGACAAGACGTCTGGTAACCTATTTATACATTTCTCCTCACTCTGAAGCACACTTCTATTTCACGTCAGTTTTGAAAGTAGCTTTTTTCCCTTCTGAGAGGAACCAAAACTCTGCCAAGCCCATTTCACGACTCCACCAGCAAGTACAGCCACTAGATGGCATGAGTCAGAGATGAACCTCCACAATGAGGAGCCCTGGCCTTCCCTGCAGGACATGCCCAGCCTGCTCCTGCTCTTTTGCTTTTCACCTACAGGTGAACGAACACCCTCGACTACCATCACTTGCTTTGCTCTACTCACCTGGAAAGCAGAGATGCAATACAGCCAATTACAACATGCGTTAAATTGACAAAAATGTAATTCCTAGTAAAGAAATGCAATAAATGTCAAGGAAATACATTCATCTTTATAGAGTGGGATGCAGCCAGCTGCCTACCTGCAGTGCAGTGTTCAATTTCCAGCTGTCCTGTGCTGAAAGCAGTTGCATGCTGCAGAAAGCAATTGCTGGCTGAAGTATGAGGCTTCTCCTGTGTCCTGTTTCAGCTGGGACAGAGGTGATTTTCTTCACAGTGCCTGGCACAAAGCTGTGTTTGGGCTTTGGAAGAGCACAGCTGGTAACACACCAATGTTCTGGTTGTTGCTGAGCAGTGCTGCACACAGCCAAAGACGTTTCGGTGTCCCAGCTTCTCATGCTGCCCTGCCAGCAAGGGGGCTGAGGGGGCACAAGGAGCTGGGAGGGGACAGAACCAGGACAGCTGACCTGAACTGGCCCAAGGGACGTTCCGTACCACATGGCATCATGCGAACTTTAAAAATGGAGGGGAGCTGGCTGGGGTATGGCCACTGCTCAGGGACTGGCTGGGCATCAGTCAGCAGGCGGTGAGCAATTGCATTGTATATGAATATTTACAAAACAAGCAATGCACATTGTATTATTATCACTACTGTTATTTGTCTCTTCCTTTTCTGTCTTAGTAAATAGTTCTTATCTCAACCTATGAGTTATTTTCTGATTCTCTCCCCCATCCCACTGGAGGGGGAGAGTGAGTGAAAGGCTGTCTGGTGAGAAGCTGCCTGCTAGGCTAAACCACAATGCCCTGCAAGCAAAATGTCTTGAGATAAAAGAACTCCCAGACAGAAGGAGAGTTCGGTTCAGTATGGGAGGATAGTTAGGAACAACAGGATAGTTGTTTGTGAGGGAAACAGAAGGATCACATGGGAGTTACACCCCAGCTCACAATCCTGCTTCCTCCCTCCACGTGTGAGATTCAGAGAGAGCTAGAAAAAGCAGTGCTGCAGGACCTGAACTATCCGCTCTGGTGTAACTGAGTTGACTTGTGGAGGATCAGATTAGCACCAAAATTGGCACAAGGCAAGGAGCAGGAACTATCAGATCCCAGAATGGTTTGGGTTGGAAGGGACCTCAAAGCCCACCCAGTCCCAACCCCCTGCCACGGGCTGGCTGCCACCCACTGGATCAGGCTGCCCAGGGCCCATCCAGCCTGGCCTTAAGCACCTCCAGGGATGGGGCACCCACAGCTTCTCTGGGCAGCCTGGGCCAGGGCCTCACCACCCTCTGAGCTGGCATGGCAGTTCCTCTGCTCAGAAGTGAGCTGCTAGATCCTAGCCGTATCATCCAACTGCACTCCGAGGTATAGGTGGAACCTTTAAATCTCATATAAATATACATTTGCACCATCTTATGTCACCTCCATTTGCTGAGGAGAAATTTAAGGAAGCTGCTCTCCAAGGCTCAGGCTAGCAGGATAAAGGCAGAAGTAATGACAGATTCACTTGCATATGCATCATGACTTCAAAGCTATGTTCCTTTCTGCTTTGCTGGGCTGGGAGCGGAAGTGTTCTGCCACTTGGAAGGGATGATTTCCAGCCTTCTCATGGCAAGTGTCAGATATTGGAACATACTGCCTGTAAAAGATGTGACTTTAGTACATTAAAGGAGTGTATCTATGGTTTAAAGTGGGGCTATGTTCTTCTGCTCTGTAGAGTTGCAACTAAGGCACCTGATATGGATAAATAATTTGTTTCAATGCAGTCTAAAGATATTCTATTTTAAAAATAAATTGGGCTTCAAAATCCAGTGCTTCTCCAGGCACCTAAATTAATATACTAAAAGCAACAACTAAGACCTGAGCATCGTGTCCTTTAAGAAAACTTTTTTCTTTGCGGAAAAAAATCAGCTGCCATAGATTCCTGTCCTTCCCCTTCAAATAATCATTGAGAAAGATGCCAAGTTCACATCTACCATAAACTAACCTTTCCCCAGAGAAATATCAGATTTGATACTCTTACAATTTCAAAACTCAACTCTTCCTCACTTGAACACCTTTTGGTCCTTTGTATGTCCTACAGGAACAAAGAGCCACTGCTTTCCATGTTGAGAAACATGTAAAAATTAGCGGAAGTTCTACTTCCAACGTGTCACATTGCACTGGTAACACCACCTTAACATCTGCAGTCCTTACTCCCCTGTCCCTGCATCTGGAAGGCAGTACTGCGTGTTAACCTACACGCAGATGCACTAGCAAGGATGTTTAAATTGCTAGTATCCTAGCACAGAAAAGAAATACTGTCATAGGTATTTCTAAACTAAACCGCTGTTGGTTCAACCACACAACTTAAAGCAAGTTTAAGAACCAAATGACTTTAACTACTACCTACAGCAATTCAGACCTATGAACAGAGTGGGCTCTAGGTTCAGAAGTAAGATGCATCTACGGCTGCAGTCATAACAAAAGATTATAAACTTGTCTACCACCTCAAGGTACGTGGGGCGGGGAGGGTACAAGGAGGTAGGGGTGTTTGGTCTACCTTCGTCTTACTATTGCCACTGCTGAGGGAATCAACAGAAAATTATGGAAGGGGAATGATGTTACTATTCATTTTTGATTCCTTATTGTCCAACGTTCACAAGCTCTGTATTTGAACTCTTTGCAAAGTACTCACATTGTGGTCAGAACCCCTCAAGGTCTCCAGTATTGCACTTGCCAGTCTCAAAGGTCCCAGGCTAGGCAGTGGACATTTTGGAAGGTTTTTGGGAACATCAAATTTACCAGAGCAACTCTGACACTACACACAAGTGAGCATATCCCAGCTTTCCCAACAGTCATACCTCATCAGACTCCTTTGCACAGTAGTTTCTATTTGTTCCTTCTGTTTTCCTCAAGTGCAGGCATATTCAAATAACATCAAGCCAGACATGCTTAGCAGTACCTTGCTCTTGTAAAGGTGTTCGTCTTGAAGCCTTAGATGCACAGAAGTAGCATGGGCAACATAAGAATTTCTGGGACCATATTTCAGATATTCCAAATGGTTTTACTTACAGGAAAACTCCAGTATCTGTGGCACATTTGGCTGTTGGTCCTTCCGTTGAACCGGTGGGCAAGGAGATCAATCGCACAAATGTGTCTGCAGGGACAGCAGAGGGGCTGTTACCATCGATCCAAACAGGTCTCTGGCCACAACAGCACAATCCTGCCCAGCCGTCCTATCAGACAGGACCTGATTACTTACATGTCATAACCGGGTTCTAGTTTACATTTTGCTTGTTGCCCCAAGGGTAAGGGTAAAAAAGTAAGGGTAAAATAAGTTTCCTTGTACCCATGCCTGTGAGACTGTATCAGGTGAACACCACCAAGTAACATTACGACACAACATTGCAAGGTAAGCCAGAAAAAGGTTTTATTTTATTAGGATTGGTACATTTCAACACATGTAAGACTTCTGAGTTTAAATTACATGTAGTTTTCCAAAAATGCTTCCCTTCTTTAACAATCCAGAAGTTAAAAAAATCTTATTCCAAATTATAAGAACAAACAGTATTTGCAGTGGAAATTTCTATTAATCAAAACAACTGTGCATTCAGGAGATTTAAAAGAAATTATCCTCTTTACCCTTTAACGTGATTAACGTCCTGCCACAACTGACTACACTGTACCTGGGATTTTTTGCTGCTGTCCTTTACTAAAATAATGTTCTTTTCCATCAAGACTATTGCTAGTCATACACACAATATTCAGTATTGTATTTCTGGGTATGAAAGCTATGCCACTTTTATAAACATTAAAAACATGGACATGCATATTGACATCTCTGTGCAGTTTCATGGAGTCGCCTGTCAAATAAGGCCTCTACATACAATATCACATACTAGCGAATTACTGGAAAATTAGTGTGATGGGTTCCCAATAATCCTGACATCTGGATGGTATGACTCATTTCAACAGGAAAACCCAGCTTTCATTACTGGTTAACATCGTATTGATTCACTAACCAAACGGACAATATTCAACTGGCCAATGTGCATTCCTGAAAGTCTGTTGCAAATTAAGCGTATTACCAAGGTCATTTCAAGCTGGAACTCAAACAGCCTGTTAAGCCAAGCAATGGGGAAAAAAGTGAACTCTAAACTAAATTCAGCTGGTCCATCCATACTCGCACAGAAAAGTAGCCACAGAACTTGAAGGATTTAAATCTATACTTCTTGTTCTTGGACTTAATACCAAGGACAAAAGATAACGTACTATTTTGGAAGTCAAAGGCCTTGAAGGTGGAGGGGAATCCAGGGGCAGGAGAGGGAGAAAGCAGGGTATTGTCTCATCCCGTTACCTCAGCATTATGTGTACATAATATATCTATGATAGAAATGTTTACTAATAGCAGGAAAAAATAAACAACAAAAAAGACTTCCCACTCCAGACTTCACTGAAAGGAGAAGGCTGCCAGCCCCTCCCCACAGAGACGGCCTATTTGATGACAGGCACTTTGGCAATGTAAAAGGAGGTTACCCTTTCATCATGTTAACTCTTCCCCTCCCAGTTCTCATGTGTAATTTGTCTCAAGTCTTCAAGAAACTTGAATCAAATTAAATGTATTAATACATCTCTAAGAGCAGGTTAACTACGGCTATGAGCAGAGCTCGACCTAGAACGAGATTTTCTTTTAGAGGAAGAGGGAGATGGGGAAGAAGCTGGCAAGCTGGAGCGGTGGCTCTTCTGGGAGTAGCTCTTCTTCGGTGTACGACTGCGAGAGCGAGAGCGGGACCGGGACCGGGAGCGAGAGCGAGACCTGGACCTGGACCTGGATCTGGACCTTGATCTTGACCTGGACCTGGAGCGGCTGTATGACCTGGAAGATCCCGTAGACTTGGACTTGCTGCGAGACCTTGAGTAACTCCTTGATCGAGACCTGCTCCTACAGAAACACGGTTAAAAGCGGTAGCCCCATCTCCTACTGAAGGTAAAACACTCAAAATCAACTGTAATTCTCAGCTGCTCTGTACACACAGCACTTCCAGCTGAACACCTCAAGTCTCTATGTGCTGCATCCAGTTATTTCGGAGAGCTGCTACGTTTCTGTTCTGTTCTTTCAAACAGTATCTTCTCAGGTCGAGGACAGCAGGAACTGCTAGCCTTCACATTCTCTGCTAGCTTGACAAAATAAGAATGGCCTAACGAAAGGTGCCTGCCTTCCTCCCTTTCTACCCTCCTCCTCTCCTTCCTCCCGTTCTCTTGGAGTAGACCAACAATTTTAGCCATTTATCAAGAAAAGCATAGAAATGAAAATTTATACCTGTGGTATTAATTCTTTCTAATATCAATTGTTATGTTTTATTTAAAAAAATTCTCCTTACTCTCCTCCTGAAGTGTTCTATTTACTGTATTTTCAGCAAGTCAGTTACGTAAATCTGTTTACACTGCTACAAAGTGGTTCTTTGCTGTGATATCTAGCCTGGGGCCAAAGAATTAGGTAATAAAACCTTGGCATTAATGCTACCCAAACCCATGCCCTCAGCAGAATGTTACCAAGTCAGGTGACATACCTATGCCTCCTGTGATCCTCAATCAGTTTAATTCTGCGTCCATTCAGCTCAGTGCCATCCAATTTTTCCAGTGCACTCTTCATATCACTGTAAGATGCAAATTCCACAACCCTGTATACCATCAAGACAGACAGAAAAATAAAGTTACAAAGGAACTGAAAAAGAAAGGAGAACAAGTTTGTGCCTTTTAAAATCTGCTGATTTTAAACACAGTTTGATGTTTTGTCTTCTCCAAGATGATTTCTAACTTGATGAGAGGGAAATATGACCCTAAAAAGTCCTAGCCATCCATCCACACCTTCTTAGACAGCACTGAAACTTCCATCTGCAGGGAGGTGACAAAAATCCAGGAAGCGACTAAAACCTGCACCAGCTGTGGAAAGACCTTTCGGCCCTCCACTCCACTGCATTCTAAAGCTGGCCATGGAACAAAAGAAACTTGCAGAGCCTGTTGCCCTATTTAGGTTTTCAACAGTGAATGAGAAAATTCCCATTTTTTCCCATCTCTTTTCCTTGGTTACGTTCATTTCCCAAGACTTTGCCTGCTGAAACAGTGCAAAAGACAGGCGACATTTTGGCCTCAGAGATCAGAATTAGCTCACAAATGACTACACATAAACAACTAAGTTACAGACTGCAAAACCCAACTGGTGACTCTTCTGCCTTCTCCTTCTGTTTTGACATGGCTTTCATGGCGGAGAGGAGAGTTATTCTGAGCTCCTTACTGACAGGTTTATTATTTTTAATTGAAGAAATTCCATCCAATTTAAGGCAGACCGCTTATCTACGTTCCGTTTATTTCTATGTACAGGAATAACAACCTTGCCTTTAACAGCTCCTGTTATTGCACAGATTCACACACAGACTTGGACTCACCCTTCATTCCTGTTGTTCCTGTGTGCATCCACATAGGTGACCTCCCCTGCTTTTCTCATGACATCTTTCAAGTCCTGCAGTGGAAGTTAACATTTTAGCCTCAAACAAGACACAAAGGAGTCAGCCAGCAGAAGACAACACTCCCTAGAACTTTCTCTATTGATGTTTTATTTTTTTATATAATTTAGAAAAATCAGTTTCTGACACTTGTCTACATAATGGCAGCTATACATAAAGAATCCCTCACTTCCAACTACACTGAATATAATATTGCTTTTAAAATAATCCTGCATCACGGAAATAGCTATTAGGAAAACAGTGCAGTATTTAAAATACTAACTATGTCTGTATCAGAATACATCAGAACTATACCAGAAGAAAAGCAAGTACTAAATGTGTATTTTCATGCTATGAGGATTAACATCCCAGTTAAATGATAATTCACTATTCTCAGACAAATTAATTCTGTCTGCTCTCCTCCCCCAACTTCACAACAAAATTAAATGCAGACAGGTTTCATTAGTTTACAATTAATAATTTTACTAGAGAATTTTCTTTTTTTAGATTTCACTTGAACATTCTGGCACATTACAGTGCCATGTCAACAGACACTCTTGCATTTAACTTCACAGAGGCTAAACATGCAGGCACTACAAAATCACTCACTGCACAGTAGCACAAAGTACAAAAATATAATGTAAAAGGTCACTGGAGATCTAAACATTTGCCTAAGTTAAAACGGTTCTTTTACCCAACTGTAGCTGGTATTTGATAGGCCCAGACTACTTACCGCAGCGTGCCACAAGAGGCAGATGGCATAAGAAGGTACCTTAAGCAAAGAGCTGCTTGTCCAATACCTAGCTGGCCAAGAGGAACTCTCTGGCATGAGAAAGGCAGACTGATGGCTCAGAGCAATATGCTTCACGGAGGTACCAGAGGCCCTGAAAGCACTGGACATAGTCTCCAGAAGTGGCTAAAGAACCCGAGGATGATCTGTGCTAGCCAATCGAGATCAAACCCAGGCAAACCAAGATCTAGATCGCCAAAAAACAGGAGTGTCACAGGAACCAAGAGGAAAATTCAGAACAGGCCAAACCCTAGAATTTCAGCCGCTAGAAAACCCCCAAATCTTTGATTCTTTCTCCTCCACACAAGGAAAATGAGGGTTAACCAATCAAGGTTGTTAGAAGAGGTTCAAATGCACTTGGTTAGAAATGCGTTTGAGGAAGGAAAGACTACAACACAAGAAGCCAAGAACAACTGTAGAACATTTGCCACAGGATATATAAGAAGGCTTAATGTTATCTCATCTTTTAATTAGAATTCAACACTTTAATTTTAAAAACTGGCACATGCAGACTAGCAAATCTATTTCCCTTGTTTCACATGTGCTTAACACAAAGAAACTTAATTTTAATATTAAAGTGGACCCTACAGCACCATTAAAAGTAAGACTCCAGCCCCAGCATGTTTAGCCCAATTTAAAGAGCAAAATCTTGGCTCTACTCCAGTCAAGGAAAGCTTGACCAGACCAGGCCTAGCAAATCAAGAGAAAGTCTAAAAAGTTAAACGACACTATTATTTTCTAATCAAAAATATTTGTTTTTCAAAATTGAGGCCCCCTTGCCAGACTTGCCACACAATCCTAAAGATCGTCACCATGAAATACCATTTACAGTTGAAACGTCAAAAGATGCCAAAATTACTACTCAGAAGAGACTAAGTGTGCAAGATCAACAGAATATTCGGTATTATTAGGGGGCTTATTTTAAACTTATCTGGTGTTATTTACTTAACAATAATAATAAAAAAAAAGGAACAGCCAAATTTCATCCTATTTACTGTTCTGGTTCCCCTTAAACAGCACAGGAATACCCTGCTGTCCTGAGCATCAAAAGGAAACAGATGTAGGGCACTGGTAAACAGGAAGCACACATTAGAACGGCAGTGTTACGTAACACAGATCTCATTTTCCCAACTGTTTGAAAATTCACAGTTACTGGGGAACTAATGAGAGTGGCTGGAAAGCTCTGACCATGCAGAAATACTTTTACTAAGACAAGAATTCTGACAAATTTTTCTACTACATAGGAAATTATCTGCTGACAATACAGCCAACCGTTTACAGCAGCTGATCTGAAGCTGTTTTCTGTGCTTTTGTTTTGTTGTTTCTGTTGTGTTTTTTTTTTTTTTTTGAATCTCAACACATTAACTTTTTACGGACAGAAGTTCTCAAAGCAGGGGATCTGCACACACCGAAGATGAAAAGATGCACCTGAATTTTAAAGCCTGGTTCCATATCGATTGTGGCTGCCAGGAGCTCAGGGATTAGAAAGGAATAATAATGCCACTACTGTTAATGCATTACACATCTGAGTCTGTTGCGCAAGCAGCACAGCTAAAAGAAGTTAAAACACTACAGTCAGCATGGGGGCAGCACGGCTTCAAAACCAAATGAGGCTTACATACGCATTTTAGCTTCAAATGACCTATTCTGGCCAGCATGAAGAAGTAAAGTCTCTCATGGCAACATACAC